>JAFIDM010071768.1:2283-16906 GCA_023159025.1 Thereuonema tuberculata
TTTTTTTTTTTTTTTTTTTTTTTTTTACTTAAGGTTCGTAACCTTTTATGATGCAGACAGTTATATGTTATTCAATTGATCTGGCCTTCAGTGTATTCAGGAGCCTAACCTTTGTTCTTGATCAGGGTGAATGAACTTTACCTGATTACTGGAACCTGTTGAGCCCATGGAAAAATCTTCTTAATTCCTCTAAAGAGTCCTGAATGTATCCTAATTGAATAACCTTAATATTTAGCTGTATTAACAGAGTAAACAAACACCTTTATACTCGAGATTAAGACAACAATAATTTATTTATAAAAACGAAGAATTGGTTCCTTTACATTTATATATATTCTTCTTATGATATCTTTTTTCCTTTTATTAATACTTGTATGATAAAAGATAACTTGAATATTAACAAATAGTTCCTTATGTCAATATCCGCTTTAATAAAAGTTCATCTGCATTAAATCTTTCTCCTAAAATGCAAATCTTTATTTAACCTTTTAAACTTTCTTTAGGTGTCTTCATAAGAGGGATTTACTTTAACTTCTAAAATAAATCTTTAACCTTTAACATAGAGTCCTTGAAAAGAATTCACTTGATCTTTTATAAATCTTAACTTTAGATTAACAGGTCTTCACTTTTATTAATGAATAATCTTTATCGTTAAACTTGGCCCATAATATCTTGATTAGGCCTTTACTTATAATATGCCTTATTGCTTTCATAAATCCTTGGAGATCACTAACAATGAACAGTTGATAAATCTTTAATCCTTACTTTATTTGCATGATTAATCTTTTATCAAATCACTTTAAACACTTGAACTAATCTTTTATCTTTCTCGATTACTTGATTAAACTTTAATCAAATTACTTTAAGAGCTTGGACAAATCTTTACTTTACTTGATTACTTGCTAACGCCATTAAATACAATCACGAATAGACCTTTCGATTCTTCCGAGAATATAATTCCGCTGTATTAAAATGAAAAATAAATTTGACTTACGTTATTTTTCATCTGATAAGATCTTTCGGGATTGGAACGTCCTAAATAAACCTAATATTGTCGAATGTCTGTTGCCTAGCGACAATATGAAAACTCCTGAAAGATATCACAAACATAAGATTAGTTCTTTTAGACTTTATAAGTTTAAAATCCTATTTTAAACTTTGATAAATTCCTTGCAATAATTCGATGTACAAATCCTTTTCTTCCTTATCGAATTAAATGCGAAAGAATGCATCGTTGATCTTCTAACATCAAGGAAATCAAGCGATCTTCAAAATACATCTATTCATGGCGGAAAACGGAACAGCTTCTCAAGTAAAAGCAGAATCCAAAAAAAATCGCTTCAAGTTCCTAAGAGCGTGTGATTTCTCTCTTGTTGCAGTAACAATCGGCACTGGATAAAAATGTGAGTCTCTTGTGCTTTAGCCTTTCAATTGTTGTAGCAACCGGATTCATTCTAGGTGAGTATTTCTTATGGCAATTGCTCTTTTAAATTATATTTCCGCAACAATACTTCCCTCCAATTGTCATAAGGACATACGTAACAAAGATTGATAACGTCTCTCTATTTGGCTGAACTGTTTAATCTCTTTCTTGATTCTTCATATCTTGTATTGTTTACCACTTTAATAAACAAGCCAGTTTCGTTATCTTCGCTTGGAAATTAATTGAGATTTTTAACATCACTTAGATACATCAAAAAAGTTCTGTTATCTTTGCATTTAGTTACCTCATTTTTTTCTTTAATTCCTCTGTTATTGATGCGGTGAACTCGCTTCCCTCCAATTGATACTTTGTAAGAGGGTCAATGAACTTTAATATAACTTTTTCATTTGTATGATTTTATCACCAATGGTCTTGACTCTTATTCCTGTAAGGTCAATTGCTTCTTTCCACGTCGTACTTTTCTCGATGTGGGTAGCCTTGGGAAGTTGATGGTTTTGCTTTACTTTGTTTAGTCTTGTAGGTGTTGACCTTTGGATTTCGCAGAATCTTCCTGCTTCTGAGATTCATGTAGGTGCCATCAACTTGCCGTTCACTGTCTGAGCTATAACGGTAACTTTCTGGGTAACTCTCTTCTTCAGAACATCGTGTAGAATGTGTTTCTTGTAGTTGAGTGTGGAGATGACTTGGTCCTGTATTGCAATCATGAACCCTTCGGTCTCCCCAAACAGCTCACCACTCGTCAGCCATCTGTTCGACGCTTCCATGTCGACATGAGGCTGGCTGAGTTCGTGATGATGTCTGCCATGGAGTTCCTTACGAGCCCATGATTCACGCAGCTGCTGAGTGTGGGTGTCAGGGGTGGTGAGTGTTGGAGAAGAGTTTTCGAGGTTCAGGGGTGTGAGGTGTGTGTCAGCCTTGACAATGGCTGAGTGAAGTGAGGAGTCTTCTGCTCTTTGGTGGAAATGTTCCCTAAGTGTATGTACTTGTTTTTCGTGTAGGGTGATGAGGTTGATGAGTCCTCGGCCTCCCTCCTTGCGGGGAAGAGTCATCCTTTCCGTAGCGGACTTATGGTGGTGCATGTTGTGTTTCGTGAATGTAGTGCGTGTTGCGCGTTGTAGTGCTTCGAGTTCGGGGTTTGTCCATGGAATTATGCCGAACGAATATGTTAGTGTGGGAACGGCAAAAGTGTTAATAGCTTTAATTTTATTTCTGGCGTTGAGTTGTGTTTTGAGGATTTTGTGAACTCGAGCAAGGTATGTGTTCTTCAGTGCATTTTTGATGTTTGCGTTGTCAATGACGCGCGCTTGCTGGAAGCCCAGGTACTTGTAGGTCTCTCCCTGTTCCATGGATTGGATGGCCAAACCATGGTCCAGTTCAAAACACTCCAAATTCGAAGTCTTCCCACGTATTATGTGTAACTTGCGGCATTTGTCAATTCCAAATTCCATCCCAATGTCTTTGGTGAACTGGGTGGTGGCTTGTAGTAAATTAGTAAGTTGTGCATTGTTTGTGGCATAGAGTTTAATGTCATCCATGTAGAGTAAGTGTGTGATTTTATATGGTGTCACAGTGCCTGTGGTAAGCCTATAACCGTGTTTTGTGTTATCTAGTATATGGCTCAGTGGATTCAAGGTGAGGCAGAACCAAATAGGACTCAAGGAGTCTCCCTGGAAAATACCTCTCCTTATGGGAATGGGATTTGTAGTGATGGAGGTGTTAGAGGTGCGTAGGTGTAATGTTGTGTTCCAACTCTTCATCGTGGCAGCTAAGAATGCCGTGATCTTGGGGTGTATTTTGTAGATATGAAGAGTGTGTGGGAGCCAGGAATGAGGGACAGAATCAAATGCCTTCTTGTAATCGATGTATGCGATATGTAAGCTCCTATTCTTCGCGCGTGCCTGGCGCAGGATTACAATAAGGAGTTGCTCCATACAACCCTGGGAATTCCTGCGACAGCCCTTCTGCTGTTCGGAAAGAATGTTATATGTCTCGATGTGTGTGTAGATCTTGTCTGCGAGGCAGGAGGTGAGGAGTTTGTAAAGTGTGGGGAGGCAAGTGATTGGGCGGTAGTTTGCAGGTTGCGCTGTTTCAGTGTTCTTGCTCTGTAGGTATGTGACACCCTGTGTGAGGAAACGAGGCATATGTTCTGGGTGTTGGATTATGTCAGTGGATGTAAGCGCTAGTTTTGCATGCAGGGACGTGAACCTCTTGATCCAGAAGTTCTGGACTCCGTCTGCACCAGGAGCCTTCCAGTTGTGTGCATGTTTTAGTGCTGTCTGTATGTCTGCGAGAGTAATCTCATGGAAGGACATGCAGGGTAAGTGTTCAGTGAGTTGCTGTTCCTCTATTATCCATGATGCTTTATCATTGTGGGGGATAGGGTTTGACCACAGAGACGACCAGTATTCATGTAAATCCTCGCTGTTGGGAGTGTTTGTGTTAGTTGCAGTAGAGGAAGATGTAAGGGATCTGTAGAATTTTTTCTCATTGTATTGGAAAGTGTTGTTCTGTTGTTTGCGCAGAGTGCACTGTTTGTATCTTTGTAATCTTTTTGCAAGTGCACTGAGTTTTTGTTTTAGTGTGTCGAGATGTTCCTGAACCTGGTTATGATGATTTGAATGTGAAGGGCGAGTATTTATGTGCTTGAATATCTTTCTAACCTGGGACATAAGTTTCTTTGTTTTGTTTCCTGCACAGTATTGTGTGAGCCTGGCTATGTCTCCTCTAAGGTCACTGATGCGGCCCTCAAGGCGACGTCTCCAAGGGGGGATGTATTCTTGTGTACATGCAGTGGCAGGTATGTTGTGTTGTTTGATTCCAAGTGCCTGAATGGTTCCCTGTGCGGCACAGTAGAGTGTTGTATGTATGTCTTTTAATGTTTGGCTGTTGTCAAGGTGTTGTGGGATAGTGTGTGTGTTGAGGTGGTATATGACTGTGGCGAGTTGTTTTGATGTGTGTACTTTGGGGAGTGGTGGCCTAAGTGTGGGGTCTGTGCCTGTGTATTGTGCGAGTGCAGTGTAGAAATGATCACGAGCTGCACGTAATATTTGATTAGTTGTATTGTTGGGGCATGTGTACTGAGGGGTAGAGATTGTTTCTGTGTTTTCCATAATGGTGTCTTTTGGTGGGGTGTGGTTTGGTGTCCTGTGGTTGGATTCAGCGACTTCTTCTTTAATTTGTGCAAGTATGCATGGGAGAATAAGATTGTTTACTACAATTGAACGTCGCTGATCCGCTACCCGCTCTTCGCTAAGCCCTAACGATGGATAGCGTATGGTGAAAGCTTGGTGTAGTGCCTGTCTGTATCCTGTTAGTTGAGTACCTAACTTTGTAACAGTGAAGAAGTCGTGCATAAGATCCTGGTTCATCTGTGGTGACCATCGGATGCGCTGGCGTGGTTTCCCAGTCTTGGTGGTCGCCTGCTCTGACACAGATGAAACACTTCCGACTGTTCGGGCTGGATGGTGTTGCCCGGGCATTGTGGTAGCCATACTACAGGATGGGGTGCCACTTTCTCCACCACCACCTGCGGGAGACTGTAGTATATTTTTCGAACGGAGGCCTCTGCCTAACCCCCGAACGCGGGTGACTTTATCCTGCGCCACACCCGATGCAGCATGATCTATATTAGAACGTGTTCTCATCATAAATGGTTGGACCCTTTAGCCTACCCTAAAGCTAGTGTAGTTCCCTAAAGCTAAAGTAGTGTAGTTCTTAAGTTTATTATTATTATTATTATTATTATTATTATTATTATTATTCCCATAATATTTCCATTTTGGAAGTAGGAGGAGGTTGCAACTTTAGGAACAGGTGTGCTTCGTAATTTAAAGATATAAGCAATCTTCGGCTTCCTTGGAAAAAAAAAGGAAAACAAACGAAAAAAAAAGGGAAAAAATGTAAGTATTAACGCTAAATTTATTCTCTCTCTCTGAAAAAGAAAAAAAATGTTTGAAAGCTGTTGTGCCTCATGCTCAATAAAAATGACAGATCAGGAAGTCATATGTTTTATGTGTAAAAATGAATTCCATCATAACTGCTCATTAGCAGAATATTTTATAGAGCTATGACGGCCAAAAAATAAAGAGAATGGAGGTGCAACATCTGCAGAAAGGAAGGAACTAAAAACACATGTCATCAAACACTTTGAACACTGCCTCTCCAGAAGTGGAGAAAATATCGGAATCAGATGAATCACTAGTATCCCTAGCTGATGTAAAAAAAAATTAAGAAACCTGGACAAACTAAAAAAAAAATGGATGCATTGGATCAATTACGCCAGGATATTAACGAGATCAAAGAATCCTTAGCTTTTCTTTCTGAAAAGTATGATGATACAATGCAGAAAATACAAAATATGGAAGAAAATAACACAAAACAGGATAAAGAAATAATTGCATTGAAACAAGAGATCAAAAGAAGTAACATAAGAAAAAGGGATCTCGAGAAAAAATCTGAAACAATTGAAATACAATCACGGAAAAGGAATGTTGAATTACTAAATATCAAAGAAGAAGCAAATGAAAACCTACAGGAAATAATAAAAGATGTAGCAAACAATTTGAACATTAAGCATAATCCCCAGGATATTGAAGCGGTGCACAGGATACCGACATTCAATCATAAGAAAGTAAAACCAATAATCATTAAATTCAATAAAGAAAGTTTAACGTGCTGGGATAACAGGTAAAAAAATGACAAAAAAAGAAAACAGCACATGAACAGCACCTTAAATTCAAAGAAATGAAAAAACAATACACTGCTGTCTGTAAAAAATGCAACACTATGAAGGAATCATCAGAATTAAATGAAATTTGCAGCAAATGTCAATTATAGGATGTTATGCAAAATAGTAAAGTTTCAGAGCCACCGCGCATGCATGGCGTGCGTAGCGCCCTCTGAACTGATGCTGAAAGCGTACAAATAGAGGGCTGTAGTGGAACGTTTACAATAGTTAATGATTATTTGTTAGTGGCGAACGTTTAGTGAGACCCAAGTATGCCTCCACGACGGAAGAAGGAGAAATTCCATTAATTTACGGAGGGTTAACGGGGGAGACGCCGACCAACCACAATCCACACGTGCTCAATAGGCGACATATCCGGCGAATAAGCAGGCCAAGGAAGAAGTTGCATGTGTTCGGATGAACAGAAGTCTCGAACATTCTTTGCAGTATGTGGGCATGCATTATCCTGCTGAAAGATAGCTCCAGTGATGCCTTGAAGGAAGGGAACGACTTCGGACTGTAGCACTTCACGGACGTACCTATTGCTATTGAGATTACTCTCAATTAGTAGCAAATTGGATCGTCCTTGATACGAAATCGCACCCCAGACCATAACTCCGGGTGTTCGGCTACTAAGTCATTCGATAACGCACTCTGGAAGGCAGTGTTAACACGAATGCGGCCATCATGGTCCCACAAATTGAAGCGTGATTCATCTGAAAAGACAACTTGGTGCCAATCAGCTTGCCAGGCTCTGTGCTCATGAGCCCATTGCAGACGCAGCCGTCGATGGTTTGCCGTGAGGGGGATCCTGTATAAAGGCACCGTCGCACGCAGTCCGCGGTTTAGCAAACGTCAACGAATTGACGAAGCCGACATTAGTACACCTGTAGCAGTTGACCAACGTGCTGGAGTAGACCTGTAGCAGTAGACCAACGAGCCAACTGCCTGGAAGAAGCTGTACGGTCATTCAGCGCCATGCGGAGCAGGTGTCGATCGTCGCGCGCTGACGTCACCTTCCGTCGAGTTGTTTAGTGCTCATCGGTCCACTGCTTCCAAACTCGCATCAGTGTGGAACTGTGCCGCTGCACATGAGCTGCTATTGCGCGATAGGAAAATCCTCCTTCTCGAAGGCCGATAACCCTCCCCCGTTCAAACACCATAAGTTGTTGGAAGAATTTCTCCTTCTTCCGTCGTGGAGGCATACTTGGGTCTGACTAAACGTTCGCAACTAACAAATAATCATTAACTATTGTAAAGCTACAGCCCTCTATTTATATGCTTTTAGCATCAGTTCAGAGGGCGCTGCGCACGCCACGCATGCGCGGTGGCTCTGAAACTTTACCATTTTGCATAACATCCTATAATTGACATTTGCTGCAAATTTCATTTAATTCTGATGATTCCTTCATGGTGTTGCATTTTTTACAAACAGCAGTATATTATTGCTTGTATTATTGTGATTTAAAAAAAGCGTGTATTCGTAACGAATTATGAAATTTAGAAAAAAGAGAAAGTTTTCTTCTCCTCAACTGAAACCTAAAGAAGTTTCTTGTTCAATAGAAACGACAAATTGTTTATAGTAGTAAAGAAGATATTTTATAGGTATTGATGTTGTAGTTCACCTTCTTTTTAATTAGTATTATTTTTAAGTAGTTGTATTACGATGGGTCGCCCTTAAGTTTATGCTTTAGCACAAAAATTATTTTCACTTGTTTTTATTTTATAAATGAATTCTTCAAAATTTGATTTATTAATGCTTATTGGCTACAGATACTGCTTTCAGTTAAATGATAAAAAATGTGAATTGCTTAGGAATCCAATTACAATTTACTTATTAACCAATGTTTTTAATCGTTGATAAATTAATTCTGAAGTTAAAAAAAAATAATCAGAATTTGGGTTAGTTTCAGCATCTGTAATATTTTATCGTGTATTGTTGCATTTCAGAGATTATCTAAAGAAGGTTGGAGCAGCAATCCCAACAGCCATCGCATAATGCCCCACGGCTTCTATACAAAGCGAGTGTAATGATCACATAAAGGGAAACAGACAGGAACCCTTTCAAAAGTAAAGAACTCACTGGAATTTATAAATAAACAATATGAGGAAAGTATGAACAAGTTATCATCTCACTGATAATCAAAAATGAAAGTGGTCAGAAAAAACTAACCACTTTGGAAAAAACCAATAGTGTCCAAAATGAGAAAAGAAGTCAATTGCAGCCGAATATAGAAATTTTAGAAATACAACAAAGAAAATATATGGAATAAGGAGCGCTAAGAGAATAATTTTATTACCTTAGATGTGTTGAGAAATCAACTTAAATAAAATCAACTCGTTAACCTTTACACCAGATATTTTCTTTTAGCAGAGATGATTGAACTTCGTATCTAGACCAATAAAAAAAATAAAGCAAAGTCAAAATCTTTTAAGAAGTCTTGTATTATCTTTTCTCAAAAGTTTACATATATTTACAGCTACAGTTCCTATTTACTCGATCTTCTATCAAGATAAATTACATATAGAAAATATATATTCTTCTTGTACTGATGCGGATAAGCCTCGTTTGTTCTTCGTCGTCGAGGTAACTGGAATCAATATTCTTTTATCTTTAAATCTTTAATAATTACTCGTTTGACTTTAAACCCTTTGGTAATTACTTGATTTACTTTGAGTTAACGTTCTTCTTCGATTCTATCACAAAAGATTAAATCATTTTTGAACCCGTCCGTGTTATGATAACGAAATGGTTACTTATATAGTTTAATCGTCTCACTTGTGCCGTTGCTCATCCTTGTCTTCGATACGATCACTAGTTGATTCCTATTAGATAATCGTATTAAGCTTAGCGGTTGAATCTCGAAGTGTTCGATTTGCAATGTTACTGGATTTCTATTTGTGCCTTTTTTCACTCTTAGGAATCACATAAATTTTAGTAATATCCTTTCATTTACTACTGACCAGAAATATGCGTCCATGTATGGAACTTCTGAACTCCTTTGTACCTCATAGAGTTACAAAAATTGTCTTAAGATAATATTCTTATACGTAGATGGAAGCTGCCATTTTAGAGAACGTCTTCTCCGTTGAGATTTCGTTTTGGTTCTCACGTAGTTCGGCTTTGTTATCATGAGCCCATTGTTCAACAATGCTAACTCCTATTCAGTTCATCATGTCTCGTTAACGACTTCTAAATGATTGTCTGCACAGTTCATTCTTCCGTTGCAGCAATACAAGATTGGTTGGTGAGTATTTTGAATTGTCAGGTTTGAGAAAAGGCCTAGATATATTAACTTATTAATATCTCAAAATTCAAACCAAAAAACTCCATTCCAATTCATAACGAGGTAACCAATAAAATCGTTTAACTTAACCAATCAGCGTCCATTAGTTTTAGGCTTTTCACCAAGTCTTTTAACATTGTTTGACTCACTGTTTTGGTCAACAAATCTGCACTGTTATTTTCACTGCTTACATATTTAACATCTATCTCCTGTTGATCTACATAATCTTTAATGATGTAGTACTTCAGTTTAATACGCTTGCTGCGCGACGTCTCGAATTTGTTCTCGCTCAACTTGAGGGTGGGCTGGTTGTCGCAGAACAACGTTACAGTTCTTCTCGAGATCTTTGTGAAATCCATCTCGGATAATGTCCTCTTGAGGCTAATGAATTCATGCGCGCATTCACTGCAGGAAATTAATTTGCTTTTTTGGATAGATTGCGCTACAGTGCTTTGCTTCTTGCTTTTCCACGAAACCAAGCTATTACCTAAGAATATCACGCTTTGTAACTATGTAACTCTGAAATAAATCATTCAATTTGTCTGAAATTTTAATCATTTTCTATTCTGTACATAATCTTCCTCTCCACCAATTTTTGTCTCCATCGGACAACTCCTTCTATGTCGTCGTTTTTTTTGTTAATGAGTGTACGAACAGGGATTGGGGAACCAGAAAAGAATAATGGCTAGCATTCCAGACGGCAAAACCGGATGTTCGAAGTTCAAATAGAACTAAAATAACAATAGAAATTGAGGGAACCGGATTGGTCCAGTGGCTAGCACGCCTGACTGCAAAGACGAAGGTCGTGGGTTCGAATCCCGTACAAAACGAAAGAAAAAGAAAACCGGATGTTCCAAGTTCAAATAGAACTAAAATACCAACAGGAATTGGGGGAACCGGATTGGTCCAGTGGCTAGAATGGCCCTGAGAGGTGTGTTTTTCCGTACTGCTATGGGTTCTTCGGTGTTGAGATCACCGATACAGTCTGTGCTGGGCATGGTGACTTCTGTGTATGATCTGTGTTTTTGTTGCCGAGTTTCCAACAAGTGTACCATTATCTTTTAGAAGTTGGAGCTAAAGAATGGCTGCCTGCTTTTCAGCCTGAAGCTTGTTTTTTTCGGCTGTCTGATCTTTAGTAGAGAGCATAGAAAACAGCTCCATGGTCTCCAGAAGACAGTTTTGCACTTCTCTTTGATCTCTTTTATTGAAAGAGATTTTAAAGCTCGCTGTTTCCCTTGAGATGGCTTGCCTGATCTTGTTGGTCAACCGAAAAAAAACTGTTTGAGGGCCTCGCATTCCTGTGGTTGGTGCTTGTTCAGGGAGACATCTCTTGATTGAGGTCCAGGAACTGTTCATTGAGTATTATAGCCTTTGGGATTGGTCAGGATCTTTTCGCCATTTCTGGTGACTCCAGGGTCTGCCTTGTTGGTGTCAGTAACCTCCGTGATGTCTTCTACTGGAAGTCTGAGATTGTCGGGGAACGAACTTGTCTTTTGACCATTGGTAGCGAAAGTCGGTGAATCGTGGATGTCCTTGAGGTCGCTCATTTCCATTTCCTTAAAAGCGTTATGGCTGCAGCATTGGAAAGAGCGCGACTTGCTCTTTGGTGTCTTAAGTTTTCTCTTCCTTTTCAGCATCTTTTGGTAGTGCCGGTAGTCTTCGTCCTCCTGCTGATAGTCTTTCGCACCATCATCCAGTTTCTTAATTTTCAGAAAATACTTCTTATTCATGATGGATCTGACTTTGTATTTGGTTGACTTAGTTGTGACGAAGCCTCCATCAGTGCCGGAGAAGTCGTTGTCTGACTCCGAAATCATATCAGTGAGTGGACTAAAGAGCCCAGTGATAACGATATGCTATGGAGCCCAGGATAAACGAGGGAGCCAAAGAAACAGATAGAGCAAGCAGTAACCTGTTGAAACTAAGAGAGACCCGTAGAGTAGACAAAAGAGCAGCAGACACAGTTAAAGAAAAAGTGAAATGTCGGGAAGAAAGTAACAGGCAACAGAAAGAGGAAAGCAGAGATGACGGAGCTCACTCCCGGTTGTCTCCTTTTAGTGACACCCACTAACAACAAGAGAGGAGAAGAAAATGAGTTAAGAGCAGGTACACAGAAAAATCTATAAACAAGAAAGAAAAATAACCAAAAAGCTTAAAATAAGCTGCAAATAGCCGAGAAATAACAACCAGCCAACCCAGAGATGGATAGCTAGGAAGAGGGAAGTGACTTCCGGTTGTCACCTTTTAGTGACACCGAACAAGATCAGGAGATGAGAAAGGGCACTAAAAACACCAAAACAAACAAACATAAGATAAAAACAGAGTAGGAATAGAAAACAGAGTGCCAAAAACCGAAAAAATTTAATAGAAAAGCAGGAACAGGAGAAAAAAGAAGAAAAACGGGAGACTTCCGGTAATGGTGAGCGACGTAGGGTTAGCCCTAGCCAAGAGGGCGCCAGGTAAGGAACATAAATGGATCGAAAACCAATGAAATAAGCCCAAAAGGAGGGAAATCAGAAGGGAAAGAGAGTCTAGAAGCCATTTCCGGTTGCAACTGCATCCACCAGGGAATGTGGATGAGCCCGACAATTGGAGCAAATTTGGCAAGAAATACCGCAGGAGACCATCAGGGAGCTTTATCACTCTATGCCACGTCGTGTGGCAGCTTGCATTCAGGGTAGAGGTGGGTCAACACCTTATTAAGCTCGTTACTTTTTAACTCTGTAACTCTGAAATAAATTATTCAATTTGTCTGAAATTTTAACCATTTTCTATTCTGTACATAATCTTCCTCTCCACCAATTCTTGTCTCCATCGGACAACTCCTTCTATGTCGTCTTTTTTTTTTGTTAATGAGTGTACGAACAGGCATTGGGGAAATCAGAAAAGGATAATGGCTAGCATTCCAGACGGCAAAACCGGATGTTCCAAGTTTCCAAGCTTTCCAGACGGTTTTGCCGTCTGGAAAGCTAGCCATTAGCCTTTTCTGCTTCCCCAATCCCTGTTCGTACTTTATTTCTATCTGAACTTAGCTTTTCCATTTTATTAACTTTTTTTCTTCTTTTTTCTTTCTTTTTTTTTTTCGTCTTGTACGGCATTCGAACCCACGACCTTCGTCTTTGCAGTCAGGTGTACTAGCCACTGGACCAATCCGGTTCCCCCAATTCCTGTTGTTATTTTAGTTCTATTTGAGCTTCGAACATCCGGTTTTCTTTTTCTTTCGTTTTGTACGGGATTCGAACCCACGACCTTCGTCTTTGCAGTCAGGCGTGCTAGCCACTGGACCAATCCGGTTCCCCCAATTCCTATTGTTATTTTAGTTCTATTTGAACTTCGAACATCCGGTTTTGCCGTCTGGAATGCTAGCCATTATTCTTTTCTGGTTCCCCAATCCCTGTTCGTACTTTATTTCTATCTGAACTTAGCTTTTCCATTTTATTAACCTTTTTTCTTCTTTTTTCATTCTTGTATGGTTCTTGTTCGTACTTTATTTCTATCTGAACTCAGCTTTTCCATTTTATTAACTTTTTTTCTTCTTTTTTCTTTCTTTTTTTTCTTCGTCTTATACGGGATTCGAACCCACGACCTACGTCTTTGCAGTCAGGCGTGCTAGTCACTGGACCAATCCATTTCCCCCAATTCCTGTTGGTATTTTAGTTCTATTTGAACTTCGAACATCCGGTTTTGCCGTCTGAAATAAAGTACGAACAGGGATTGGGGGAAACAGAAAAGTATAATGGCTAGCATTGCAGACGGCAAAATCGGATGTTCGAAATTCAAATAGAACTAAAATACCAACAGGAATTGGGGGAACCGAATTGGTCCAGTGGCTAGGACACCTGACTGCAAAGACGAAGGTCGTTGGTTCGAATCCCATACAAGACGGGAAAAAAAGAAAGGAAAAAAGAAGAAAAAAAGTTAATAAAATGGAAAAGATAAGTTCAGATAGAAATAAAGTACGAACAGGGATTGGGGGAACCAGAAAAGGATAATGGCTAGCATTCCAGACGGCAAAACCGGATGTTCCAAGTTCAAATAGAACTAAAATACCAATACGAATTGGGGGAACTGGATTGGTCCAGTGGCTAGCACGATTAAGATAGATCCAACGGTTATCAATGATACCATTGAATCAAGGGTACTCAAATTGGATGAAAATAATAGTTCATTGTGACATTCAATGTTGTTTCCTTAAAATTTTATTCTTGGGAACTGACCTCGACAACTGAAAATCTAACAAATCATACGTTCAAAACCAAATAATGTTGTTACCACTGCATCCATTTCAATGAAATTTGGCATACTTACTCATTTGTTTACGCTGATTTTGAAACTCAAAACAATTTTTGACATAGAAGCTTCGTTCACTAGTTAGCACAGTATTTAGTTTACATTTACTTTACACTTGATAGTTTATAATGGACCCTTTCAATGACAATTTAGACAGTAATCAAATAATACTCCGAGAACTATCTGAGATAAGAAAATCAATCAACTTCATCAGTACTAAATATGATGAAATAATAGAAAGAATTCAAACATATCATAATGAAAATAAAGAAATTCTTGAAAAAATGAAAGTACTTGAAAATGAAAATATTCTTCAAAATAATAAAATTTTTGAATTAGAAGAACATATACAAAACCTGGAATTACAACAAAGAAAATTTAATATTGAAGTAATAGGAGTGGAAGAGAAGGAAAATGAACAATTAAGCGATATTATAAATGCAATCGCTCAGAAATTCAATATACCTGACCCCCTTCAACAAATTGACGTAGTCCATAGATATCGAAGAATTAACAAAAGTAAAGGAAGACCAATTATACTTAAATTTGTCAATAGAAGAGACAGAGACAATTGGCTATTGAAATATAAACAAAATAAAAATCTAAAGAACAATCAAATATTAAATAGTAACAACAATGAAAGAATATATATTAATGAGAATTCAACTCAAAAAATGAAAACTCTACTATAAGAAAGAAATATAAGGAAATATAAGAAAGAAGCAAAAGATAAAAATTATAAATTTGTCTGGATAAATAATTCTATCAGAAAGAATGAAAATTCAAAAATAATAAACATTAAAAATGATACTGATCTAATTAACTTGTCAAAAAAATAACAGATTATATAAATAATCAAATTGAGTTAGGTAAATT
>JAFIDM010071769.1:0-16905 GCA_023159025.1 Thereuonema tuberculata
CCACAAAACCTAAGACTTGGCTATCAAAAAACCCAAGATTTTAGAAAACATTTTAAAGCAATTATAAAGTATTTTCTTATCTTTATATGAATATTACTTCAACTGCTCTCCTTCTTTCTCAATTTTCACTTTATGTGTCATTGATTAATTATCTTGTTTCTGCTTTTTTTTATTTTCTCTTGGTGCCGTTCCCTAAAAAGGATGAAAAGGCCGTTCCAAATTCCTTCTGATGATAAACTCAAAGCCGTGAATATTTATTTGATTTACAGTATTTGATTTTTAGTTCTTATTAATTTTCTGCACGATCAATTTCGTTTGCAGGTATTTATTGCTTTTTTTTTTTCTATCAAAGGCTATTCCATTGTGAATTACATATGAAAGTTTTGTTTGCTTCATTGACAATTTTGCTGTCTGAAAAGCCTTCTTTACAAACTGGTAAAAGATGGTCAATGCTAGAAAGGGAAAATATACAGCATAGAGCACCTCACTCTTGGCCTTTTGTTCACTTTCCGTTGATTTTTATTATATCAGGATTTTAGTAATATCAACTAGTTTTAGCCACCGTTTCTATGTTTATTTATGTTTCATAAGCATTGGTTAATTTTCGTTTTTTAGAGTGACATTACAACACTTACAGTAACTGGAATCATTATCGTTTTTTATCTTGTTGCAACCACTTTTTAAATTCTGGTTCAATCTGCTTTGAAATACTGCATATACCACTTCATCTTCATGTGAAGGTGGAGGTTTTAACGAGCAACGTTAAGAATAATTTCCCTACATGACTTTTGAGAAGTTTTCCTCGTCGAAATTTTGAATCTGAAGGAGCGACCGCCATTTTCTCTTCTATTTGAATGTTACCGACCGGCCAGGAAAGGAAAATCTATAATCTGCGTTGCATTCTGGGAATTTCAACTCTGGCCGCAATGATGATAGGTGCATCCTTAAGAGCTTTGCTTAAGACACGAAAATTCCAAATTATATAAAATTTCGAAAATAAAACCCTAGAACCCAAGATGAAAGGTAAAAGCCCAAGCTCTGGGCGGAAAACCCAAGCATTGGCAGCCCTGGTTTCTACACCATTTCGTTTCCGGTGATAAAACAGACGGCATAAAAGCTATTTTACAAGATGCAATCACAAACTATCAACAGTTCAAGACAGTGATCTCTCGATCTTGTTACATTCTGCAAAAGTTGCGATTTTCTTTTCAAAGTGTAAGAATAGATTAAAAAATTTTGAGAAGCCGAAGCAAAATTAACTTAATTCCGCTCCATTGTCATTACAATAAACATATGATGACCTTTCAGAAACACAGTGACCTTCAAACTATATTTTTTCTTCTTATTAAATTTAAATAAACACAATTTTCATCAGAAATTTTCGAAAAATGTTTAAACTATGAAAAAGTAATTGTTTGTTTTGTAATTATATTAACAATTCAAATTTTAACTCTTTAATTTAAGCGAAAGCGCGATACAAAAAAGGAAAATTAAAAATTTGTGTAAAATATTGTTACCAGGCGTTTTGTCCGCTCCCCCTTCAGCGCAGTCGACTCGACCTTCCCTGCATATCTCGGCCGAGTCGACCTGTCCTCAGCCTCGTTTGCGGCATCCTACGCCTATAAAACCAGGCGCAGAACGCCTGAACAGTATCTCGTCTCAGCGGCAGGAGCCGCAAAGGTCTCCAGTTGGAGTTACAGATAGGATTTCGTCTCAGCGGCAGGAGCCGCAAAGGTCTCCAGTTGGAGTTACAGATAGTATCTCGTCTTCGGGCAGGAGCCAAGCCAGATCTTTTTTGGGAAGAGAACAGAGCGGAGCGTCGAAGGACCACCGCCCTTACAGAGGATCTCCGTTAGGAACGGAGGATACTAGAACGAAGTGGGACAACCGCCCATCCGGAGGATCTCCAGTTGGAAGGGGAGCAAAGCAGATCGACCTTACCGAAGATCGAAGCCGAATCGTCTGCGTGACGTGCAGACCACTGAAGAGTCCAATCCGGGAGAAGGCAGCATCGTTTAGCGCCAGAGCGAGACACGGTATCCCGAAGTGTGTTTGAAGAAGGTCCCACCAGTATTCCCAACCGGGACGGAGAAGACTACACTTGTGAAACCTGTTACTACCGAAGCGGTCGGCAACGGGATAAGTCAACCCTTTTGCCGTGTGAAGTCCATTCACCGTAGCATCACGAAGAGGCCCGGTCATCACCCGAAGGCAACGGAAAAGTCAACCTTTGCCCTGAGGAGTCACCCCATCGCCGCAGAGGACCGAAGAGGTTTGGCGTTAGGCCTTAGACGTCGGGGATCGACTACCGTGACCGCCCTTAAGAAACCAAGTCATCTTGGACCTATCCGGACGTCCCGTTAACGGAAGGAAGACTACGCAGACGACATCCCATTGGATCGAAGATTCGATATTCTCTTCCGTTATTTAATGTAATTATTCTAACCGTGTTAATAAAAGTCTCTGTTATTTTTAGATCCTTTTGTGATCTTGTCGCATTCCGTTACCCCGCTACCGTTTGTGCCCGACACAAAACGCGGTAGCAATATCAGATTTTAAGAAATGATGAAGAAAATACAAAGAAAGTTTTCTGTGCTCTTTTAGAGAACGATTAACACTCTTCATTTTAAGTTAAAAGAAATTATCAGAAGGTTTTTTGGTTCAGGCTACTTCCGATTTAGAAGGGGCAGGAAAATGATGGTAATTTGACAAAATCTTGTGTATAATTACTGAATAAATGATTTTGAGAACGAATATGATAACCATTGTGGACACTTATCAGAGTTCTTCGATAGAGCAAAATGGGGTCTAGATTTACTAAATGAACTTAATGCAGGCCTCATTTGACGGAAGCGACGGGTAGTCGACTAGTTTATTGATGAAATGAATTTATACTCTCAATATTTGATAAATTAATGTTTGAAAATTTTCAGACGTGATAAAAATCACGTCATTTTTATCTGTTAAAAATTATCAAAACTTTCTTTTAATGATCCAAATGTTTTAGTAATATAAATAACTAGTCGGCTACCCGTCGCTTCGCTCCGGAAGCCTCCGCATATGTAACGGAAAACAACTTTTTATTTATTATAAAAACACACACACATAAATTACATCAAGTAAACTAAAACTAAAATTTTTTAAAAGTTTTTTTTTAAAATTAATTTCTGATGTTTATATTCTATCAATCCACGACTGCTTTTAGAACCAGCGTGTGAATCATATATCTATGATATACTTTTATTTTTTATGGAGATTATAATGTAGTCATCGTGGTCTAATGGCTAAGACGTCTAACTTCGGAGCAGATGGTTGCATTTTCGATTACCATAGTGAATTTGTAGAAATTATTTCTATTTTCACAAATTACAACAATTGCGCCAGACAGACAGAGAAATAAGAGCTTTTAGTAATATAGATATACTTTTCAGTGGTTTTTGAGTTACAAAGACCATTGGTTTTTAAGTTACAAATAGTGATTTTTCAGTATTCTATCTTATAGAAATAGTGCTTCTTTCTTTCTTGAATCTCTTTTCTTTATTACAACCATTACCCAGATGCAAATTGATTGATATAGATATTTGAAGAAGAGATATGTTGAGATGGATGTTTATTAATATAGATGACGAATGAAGATTGTAGCTTGTATACGAAATTCTTGGCGACGAATTGATTGTGACTATTTTTTAGAAGTGAAGATAACCAAATTCTGATGACTTGTGGCTCAAAGGCATAAACTTGTGCGTGAGTGAAGACAACGTTCTCCGAATAGATGGCAATTTTATTTAGTCTGTCCTTGAGCTTATTGATAAACATCGTGTAAGAAGGTCTGATCGGAAATTGCTTTTTTGTGAAAGTGAATAGAAGTAGATTGTCGTGGGGTTTCTTAGACATCCTATGGATGAAAACAAAATCTCCTTTTTGAGTTCCTGTTATGATTTCGGCTTCTATGAGATCATTATCGAATGAACGGTATTTAAGTTGAGTTCCGTTCAGTTTCCAAACTTCGGATTGATTTTTTGCAACAACATTATTGGAGATCCAATCTTCAATGACAAACGATGTTGAGGAATACCGCTGAGATTCAATGAGTTCAGATATTCAGGCAGATAGAGATGTTCGTGTTGAGGATTATCAGAAGTATCAATTTTATTCTCACTTAAATACTCTCTACTCTCACCTTGTATTCTTTGACTTTATCAACAATCTCGATCTTCTTCATTCTTCTTAATATTAAATATAAATTTCATCAGACTCCATATATAATACTTCTTCATCTTTTTATTCGCAATATTTCGCAAAAACTGAGATCGTTTTGCTTTTTCAAGCCTATCTTTTTTTTTGAATATTTCTACAATAAGTCTACATTTAATAGCAAAGATCAGTAATGATACAGTTATGTTTCCATTGTTACAATTTTAACAACAATGATACAGTGAGTTATGATTCAATTAATATCTTTCTATTATTACTGATAACAATTTTGATTTAATTTAGCAATGATACATTATTGAAATCTGTACTCTTTTCCCTTAATCATATCTTGAAAATAGGACAGGGTATTATGATTTACTATATATCCCCTGTCCTTATTAATACATGTAAAAGTTTGAATAGTACAGGCTTCTATAATGTATCTTGTGTGTTTGTCTGTTATACGAAACAATATGCTAACAATCGGGTCAGGACAATGCTTTTCTGTGATACAGTGCCCTGCCCAGTCGGAAACAAGTGGATGGTTATTTCTGTAGGCGGCGGTATGCTCCTCAACTCGTTCCATCAACATTCTTCCTGTGTTTCCGAAATATACTTTTCCGCATGAGCGGCATTTTAATTTGTACACCGTCCCCATGATTCTTCCTTCCTTTGTCTCTGTGATTATACCCTCCACTGTTTCTTTGTAAATATTATGTTGCATTATCGAATTTATGCTGTTCCCTTTCTTGTAGAGTATCTTGTAGAAATATGTAAAAAGAACGAAATTCAAATACGATGTAAGGTAATAGAATGAAAATAAATTTTCACGGGTGAAAATTTTCTCTGGTAGGGGGGGCTTGTAACGTTGTAGTTCGTTACCTTTTTTCATGGATAAACAGACGAGATTTTTTTTCCCTTTTATTAAAATTTTGATCATAAAATTAATGTAAACCTGGGGATTATCTGAACGTAAAGCTTAAGGGTTGAGAATGGGTTGGTCAGGTGACTTTTGATCTTGCAGTGTAATATTGTGAAGGGACGTTTATTTGATTAACCATAACCTTACTTTGTGTTGTTTTCATGTTTTGTGTTGAAAGAATGTTATGTAAGTTTATTGGAGGAGTGAATAATATTTTGTTTTTATTTGAAGTTTATAGCATTTGGTGTGTATTTTTATTAATTCCAGTATTTTTATAAAACACTTGTTCTGAACATTACCGTGGGAAAACCAGTTTCAATGTATTCTCACGAAAAGGCAATGTCTATAAGTTTCGGTTTTAAAAAGGAAGTGCGTCACTCGTTGCTAGGTGATGTATTTCGGGGTCAAGGGGTCACGTGGACGTTCGACCTCACCCCATTGGTCAAAGATGGCAAAAGTCAAGTTTTGGCGGGAATCTGTCAAGGAAGGAAGGAGGAGAGAAATAAAACGAAGGAAGAGAGATTTTGACCGCCGCTGAATGAGGTCAGAAGGAGCAGGGGCTTCCTAGGTCCGCCCGGACCGGCGGAAGGCCGCCGCTTCGGCGACAGCCGGACCGGCCAATTTAGAGTTTAATCTTCGGACGTTGATTCGGGGTAAAACCCATGGTGACGCCGTAAATTAAGTGTATATGTATGGGTGACAGAGAGAGACGATGCCCAGCCTTTGAGACGAAAGGTTGTTCTCTTCGAAGCAGTTATGGAGGATGGGACATCTTCATACTTTGTGTGTGGAATGCAATGTTTGTGACATAGACTCTACGGTTTCTACGACAATTACGAGGCGTGCCGATAAATGACCGATGTGTGAGCCATTTCCAGTGACGAGGATTGACGATTGGGAAGTCCGCCATCGCCGAACGACCTTGCGGAGAAGCGTTATGGGACAAGCCGAGGTGCAAACCATCCGAGCAGAGGTTACGGCCGATGTCCGGGGCGTAGACTTCAATTTTGTAAGTAAATCCCTTTTATGTTTGTAACAGCGGGTGAAAACAAGACGAAGACGCCAACGAACTTTTGTTTCATACTGAATATGAAAAGGGGAGGAAAAAACAGCGACTTAAACGTAAACTCAAATTTCCAGCGCTTCAGAGTTAACCGGGGAACGAAGTCCGAAGTCGAAAGATCACAATAGACGGGGTGGAGAGCCATTATTTTAGCGTTAGGGAGTAGAAATCAAAATAAGTGCATCGTTCTAGATTTCGATATTGCTAAGATGTCGTCCAAGCCGAAATTTGTGAATCACTTAGAAGAACAGTGTAAGAACATTTAACTTTTGAGTGTTTAGAACAATAGTGCGGTGAGAAAAGCCATTAATTACATCTATATTTTCTGAAAATCTGCATTTACGTCGTCCAGCAATTAGTGAAACAAACAGTGCATAAGACTGAATTAAACTGTTTAATTGATCAGCTCAATAAGGACTGATAACTTTTAATATAATAAGACAGTGTGTTAAATTTTACCATTTTTATGTTATATGTTGTATTATATCATTTTGTACTAGAACAAACCTTAGATTTATATGTTCGCGGTGGTTCGAACCGGGGGGGAAGGTAAAAGTCGACTGTAAAAATATTTCCTATTCTAAAAATATTATTGTATGTGATATATTTAATCTTTTGAAAAGGCCTAAAGGTTATTATACTTTGAGAATTTATTGATAACATGTTATATTAGAAAGTGTTGTTTTGTTCTCTCACCGAAGAAGCGGGAAGGGGTAATTTAATCATATTTCCGAGAGATATTTGAAGCCGGAGATTATGAGTGTGTTTTATCAATATTTCAGTGTACGTTTTCTTAAAACATTGTTTTTGTGAATAAATATAAATTTCATTGTTTCATTTACACCTTAGCCTGTTTATCCATTATTTAATCCTGATAGTTGAAAGACAGAATTAATTACGTACTCTATAGTTAAGAAATTGTCTTCTGATTTTATTTAAAGTTTAATTTAATTGAAATTAAGATTGTCTGGTGGAAACTATCTGTGGGTGTCATAATTATATTCAATACAGTTTTCCTGAGGTAATAATTTAAGGAAGAGAATAAAATTGGTCTAAAACGACTTGGAGGGGTTGTTCTTTGGGGTGTACCTTAGTTCTGTGTTTTATGGGCCCGGCGACACTGGACAAGATACTTACGAAGCTCCTTAAGACGAAAACCCAAGGTAACAGGTAAAATTCAGGTGTTTTTGTAATGTTGTTTTTTGGTAGCATTGCATTTTAGTTTTCTTTATTTTTTTGAGCTCACTTGGAGTTAAAGGAAATAACCCAAGGTGACAGAAGGTTGCAGGTTCGATTCATTGTAAACAATATTTCTATTTTCCATTCTCACAGAAAATTCCATTCTCACAGACAGACAGACAGAGAAATAAAACATTTTAGTAATATAGATTGATACTTTTCAGTGGTTTCTGCTATACAATGGTGTTTTTCACTATTCTAGCTAATAGAAGTACTGCTTCTTTCATTTTTGACTCTCATTTTTATTGTAACAAGCATATATTTTTCAATATCACATAGAATTTGGTTAAGTAAGAATATTTAAAATATTGCAACGTTTCGGCAATTTTAGTTCTAAGTGTCAGTTTCGAATTATAAAAAAGCTGACGGATAGGAAATAAATAAACAATCTTGAGATTAAAAAAAAAGATTGAATACATTCCTTATTGATGCGGGAAAGGAAAGGAGATATAAGTCAAAAAACAATATGAAGAGAGTTGTATATGGCCTAAGGGATAAGACATCTGACTTCGGATCAGAAGGTTGCAGGTTCGATTCCTGTCGCGGATGTTTCATTGAAAAAATTATTTCTATTTTCTATTCTCACAGAAAATTGCTCCGGACAGTCAGACAGAGAAATAAAAGATTTTAGTAATATAGCTTCAAAGCCATTGTTTCAAAAATAACGAAACATATTTTAAAGTTAAATTTTTAAAGTTTAAAGGTTAAAATTACATATGACAAGTAATAAAAGAAATCAAAGGAACAGATACGAATATTTTTGAATCGGAAGAAAACTTTTTCTTTTCTAAGTTTGACAATTACATCTCATTTTGTGGTTTTTCTATTATTAAGTCCACATTTAGATCAAAGATTTTGTGTGAGATTAATAATATAAGAATTACAGAGATGGAAGAGTCAGAAACTTAAAATCGCAACAAGTAAACCCAGATATCATTTATATTCTTTTTTTTTTAATAATACCTGAAATTTTCTTACGTCAGGCATTTCTAACGCTATGAACAATTTTATCTTCATACATCGCCGTTACAATACTTATAAATAAATTTTCTTTCTAACTTAATTTCGCTACATTCCCGCAGATGAGTTACTTAAACGACGTCACATATCCTCTGCATCCTAAACTTATAAAATGTCTTAGAATTCTTAAGTTATAATTGGCAAGAAAACAAATTCAACATTTCATTACATAATTATAACAACAAACAATAATTTGATTGACCATTGATTGATAAATATTCAGGCAAAATACGATGCAAAAATATCCATGAGTAACAACTGTAATAAAAGCTTTGAACTGAAACTATTTTGTTGGAGACCTTATTCAGAATATATTCAGAACTAGCCGGGTATCGTCGCTTCGCTCAGGAACCCTTGCACATAAAGCACTAAAAACAAATTATTTATATAGAAAATTAATATTGAGATAGGAGAATATACGATGTCCCAGCCCGTTGTGGCCTTCTCCGCTTAACACACGTGTATTGTGGGTTGGCGCCACACACCTGGGGTTGCCGCCACACACTTCATGGTCAGTTTGCCAGATTATTCCCTATCCCGTGGGAATTTCGAAAAATCCGGCCTTATTCCTTGTCTACATCATAAAGGGAACCTCTGTGCAAAATTTCTGCTTTCTAGAGCCAAGGGTTTGGAGTGGGCGTTGATGAGTCAGTCAGTGAGTTAGTCAGGACTTTTCTTTTTACCATATGTAGATTTTCCTGAAGTTTGTTTTGTTAACCTCTTTGATTAGTTCTTTATAGATTATATTTTGATCTGTTATTTTCTCATTTTCAATTCTTATTATCCGAGATTCGTTCATTACATATTATTCCTGGTGATTCGATACCAGGTTCCTGGTGTTTATTTCTGAAAATATGATCTGTATTTGTTTTCGTATTTCCATGAATTGTAGTGTTGTTTCTTGTTGTTCCATAAAGACAATTTTCGAAACCATTACTGCACATAAGTTTTAGGTATTTCTGTACCGCATTTATTCATTTTGAAAAGATCTATATTTACGTCGCCAATTAGTATAGTCGGACAGTTGTTTAATATATTTTCATTTTTTATGAATAGATTCTCTAATTTTCAGTAAATTCACCTTTCTTTGTGTTTGGTAGTTTATGTATGGCTAAAATGTTAATATTTTGTTTTAACACAAACATATTTGATAATGAAACAAATTACAAAACTTCATGATAAATAACATGTTTTGTGAAAATTCTGGAATCATTTTCCAAAAGATTTCCTTGCTCCAACATTTTTGTAATTTAATATTTTGCTTACAGAATGACAGACATAATAACGTTTTTATAATATACGTTTCTATAATAAACAAAAATAATAGCCGGGTACCGTCGCTTCGCTCGGGAACCCTTTCAAATATGGCATTAAAAAAAAAAAAACTTTATCTAGCAAATTAATATTGAGATCGTCGGAGAATATACGACTTCCCAGCCCGTAGTAGCTTCTCCGGATAACTCAGAGGTATTGCGGGTTGACATCACACACCAAAAATTTAAAACCAAAAATCACATTTTTGTATGTATCTTGCAAACGCAGAAACGTTTGTGAATGACTGATATATCGTTTGATAGAACTTTCAAATACCAACATTTTATCAACATAATGTTCGCTTCCAACTTTTATACTTTTCGTTTAAGTTGAGAAAAATTCAAAATTTGATGCTTTAAAAGGCATCTTGGAAACCAAATCTTTTCGAAAGATTTTTGTAGCATTTTTGTAGCATTGTTTGTCTTTAAAAGATAAGATCTACATTTTATCCATTTGCATGACCAATCTATCTCTTACAGTTTGGTCACAATATGACAGACAGAATAACGTTTCTATAATATAAGAAACTGTGGGGTGTTTCCGTGGTGTCTGGTTCGTGGTGACTAAAGGAGGCTTAGACTCTGTTGGATCTGAAGGAACTCTGAGAACTGTAAGAACTCAACTAATCTGTTTATTTTGGGATTACATCGGTATTTATAGATTATGTACAAATGATTTGATTGGTTGTGACGTTTACAATTTATTGGTAGATTTAAATGACATGTGATCACAACGGGTTTTAAAACCGTTGTGATTTAAATAAAGTGAATTAAAAGAGACGCTACAACCGTCAAGAATTTCAGAAAATTGAATAGTAATGATTAGAACACTGAAAAACGGAATAACTAAAATACAAAGGATAAAATTATGATAAAAACTATAAAATAACTATAAAAATTACTACTTTATTATCACTTTGTTTATGAAACGAAATATATAAAGCTCAAGTTTTTAGATTAGATTTAGGAACTCAATCTACCGTTGAAATTATTTTCCTAATTGAAGAAAATGAGTTTTCAGAGGTTAAATATCACTGATTATAACTTTGAATAAAAATAAAATTATTTAAATTATTTAAAATTTTTGAAGATATTTGAGTGCATCATTAGAAAATGGCAATTAATACAAATATTATTTATAGTAATTAAAATGTTATGAATTCAAGGTAGCGCGAGTAAATTTATCATCGCAACGACATATTTAATTTATATTTCAAATTAAAACTTTCTAAAGAGATAATAACAATAAAAGAATTAACACTGAGATATAACTGAGGAGTCAACTTAAAATTATCAGATACATATTTTTGCTGCTTGAATAAATAATTTCAAATAAATTATTCAAATAAATTTATTCAAATAATTTGAATAAATAACACATTGCTTACAAAGGACTCTTGTAAGTTATTTTAGAAATTATAAATCTTATTTTATTAATCGCTGAGAGTAAACTGTTAGAACGAAGTAAGCTTGAAAATTATTTTTAGAGGGATAAATGTGAATAAATGTTTCCATCTTTTGGGGGCGTCTATTAATTATATGAGGTGTTTTTAAAAAATTTGGACCCTCCCTTCCCTTTGGTTAGATTTGATAAGATATGATGGGACCCCCCTCCCCCTCATGTGAGATTTACCCAATAATTTTTAAGTAATTAAATGTATTTGATATGTTCATGTATTTTGCTTCATACCACTAAATACCTAAAGCGTTAAGCGCATTGCACAAGGATCCTAAAATCGAACGGCGAATCTAAAAATCGGACTTATTCTATTTCACTTAAAGGGTTTCCTTAAAACTAATATTCATTTCGGAGAATTAAAATGAATGAAAATATAATTAAAATAAAATGAATGTTTACTTAAGGAAACCCTTAAGTGAAATAGAGTACGTCCGATTTTTAGATCCGCCGTCCGATTTTCGGATCCATGTGAAACGCCCTTTACTGATGACTTCTATGAAATACATTTTTTCTGTGAAAGAAGAGGAGAAAAAATGATACTACGTTTAAGGTGATCACGTAGAGCATTCTTATCGGTGAACGTAAGCTTTGCCTCCTTCCACAAACGATTAACTTCTTGCTGGCACGTTGGATTCTTCTTGTGGGCATACCGCTTAACATAGGCATTGTTATAGTTTTGATATAAATTCATGTTGAACACAATAAAATTACGGATATCACGACTAACTGACACGTAGTGATTCCAACCAGGGAACTCCCCAGCTGAAATCTGACACCTGCGCGGGGTTTGTTTTGAATCGGGGAATGCCGGGCATAGACAATATTACAAAATGTTATAATATGTTGTAATATATCTGCTGTAATATTTCTCTGAATTAAAAAGTTGACGTGAGATTTTCATTGACATCCCCCCCCTCCCTTTAAATGAGATTTAGTGAGATTTTGCAGGATCCCTCCCACCCAACCATTTTGAGCTCACGTTATTAATGGACGCCCCCTTTGGAGGATAGGTTAAAAAAAAAACAAAAAACAATTGTCATTAAAGACATCATGAAACGTAGTCCTAATGTGACTGGGCGAAGTTACTGCAAACGAAACTCTGGGGAATTTCCCACATCACTATAAGAGATAGACGAGGCCTTTCCTATTGTTAAGGAATCGTCTTCAGATTCCTGAATATTCAGATTCCTGTTGTAATATTCTTTTGATAAAAAATATATAACTGTAAGCCATCCTTGTCATCTATCAGTTGGTACGTCTGTGATCGAAAAAAGCGAAAACTGAATCTAGATTGATAGTTTAATTTCAGGAGTTAAAATTACTTCTGTATAAAAAAATAATTATTTTTATTTTCCGAAGTGAAAATGTGAATTTTAAGTGGAATTAGAAAATAAACAAATAGTTTTCGATCGTTTAAAAGGTTTTCAGAAATTTCTGAGAGAAAATTGAGTTTATTTAAATTAATCTAAAGAAAAATTTAATTTGAAGGTCATTGTATTTCTGAAATCACATGAAGAACTCTCTAAATAAGAGAGTGATCAAGAACTAATCAAGGAGGTTAGCAAAACAAACTTCATGAAAATCTACGTATGTAAAAAGAAAAGTCCTGACTAACTCACTGGCTGACTCATCAACGCCCACCCCAAACCGTTGGTCCTAGAAAGCTGAAAGTTTGCACAGAGGTTCCCTTTATGATGTAGACAAGGAATAAGGCCGGATTTTTCGAAATTCCTACGGGATAGGGAATAATCTGGCAAACTGACCATGAAGTGTGTGGCGGCAACCCCAGGTGTGTGGCGTCAATCCACAATACACCTGGGTTAAGCGGAGAAGGCCACAACGGGCTGGGACATCGTATATTCTCCTATCTCAATATTAATTTTCTAAATAAATAATTTGTTTTTAGTGCTTTATATGCAAGGGTTCCGGAGCGAAGCGACGGTACCCGGCTAGTTCTGAATATATTCTTAATAAGGCCGCCAACAAAATAGTTCCAGTTCAAAGCTTTTATTACAGTTGTTATCCATGGATATTTTTGCATCGTATTTTGTCTGAATATTTATCAATCAATGGTCAATCAAATAATTGTCTATTGTTATTAATTATTTAATGAAATGTTGAATTTGTTTTCTTGCCAATTATAAGATAAGCATTCTAAGACATTTTATAAGTTTAGGATGCAGAGGATATGTGACGTCGTTTAAGTAACTCATCTGCGGGAATGTAGCGAAATTAAGTTAGAAAGAAAATTTATTTTATAAGTATTGTAACGGCGATATAAAATTGTTTATTAGCGTAAGAAATGCCTGACATAAGAAAATTGCAGGTATTATTAAAAAAAAAGAATATAAATGATATCTGGGTTTACTTGTTGCGATTTTAAGTTTCTGACTCTTGCATCTCAGTAATTCTTATATTATTAATCTCACACAAAATCTGTGATCTAAATGTGAACTTAAAAATAGAAAAACCACAAAATGAGATGTAATTGTCAAACTTAGAAAAGAAAAAGTTTTCTTCCTATTCAAAAGTATTCGTATCTGTTCCTTTGATTTCTTTTATTACTTGTCATATGTAATTTTAATCTTTAAACTTTGAAAATTTAACTTTAAAATATGTTTCGTTATTTTTGAAAGAATGGCTTTGAATTATTTATTTTACTAAAACATTTCGATCATTCAAAGAAAGTTTTGATAATTTGAACAGATAAAAATCACGTCTTTGATTCTGAAAATTTTCAAGCATTAATTTATCAAACACTGAGAGTATAAATTCATGTTATCAATAAACTAGTCGGCTACCCGTCGCTTCCGTCCGGAAGCCTCCGCATATGTAACGGAAAACAACTTTTTATTTATTAAAAAAAACACACACACACAAATTACATCAAGTAAACTAAAACTAAAATTTTTTAAAAGTTTTTTTTTTTAAATTTAATTTTTGATGTCTATATTCTCTTTCAGAACCAGGTTGTGAATCATATATCTATGAAATATTTTTAGTTTTTATAGAGATTAGAATGTAGGCCTCGTGGTCTAATGGCTAAGACGTCTAACTTCGGAAGCAGAAGGTTGCATGTTCGATTCCCGTAGCAAACTTGTAGAAATTATTTCTATTTTCACCTATTAAAACAATTGCACCAGACAGACAGAGAAATAAAAGCTTTTAGTAATATAGATATACTTTTGTTATTATCCATAGTGTGTGTAATATAATTATTACAGAACCATACAGACCAATAAAAGAGAACTAACTTTATGAACCAAGACATAATTTCGAAGAATCTTCATCCTCATTTTTTCCATTTTGTTTACAATCTGAGGATGAAGAAATCTTCGAAACGTGTTACTGATATTATGTCTTGGTTCATAAAGTTAGTTCTCTTTTATTAGTGTGTCTGGTCCTGTAATAATAATAATAATAGATATACTTTTCAGTGGTTTTTGAGGTACAAAAAGTATTGGTTTTTAAGTTACAAATAGTGATTTTTCAGTTTTCTATCTAATAGAAATATTGCTTCTTTCTTTCTTGACACTTTTTTTTTATTTCAATTGATACTTTATAGTGGTTTTTGAGTAACAAATAGTGATTTTTCAGTATTCTATCTACTAGAAATAGTGCTTCTTTCTTTCTTGATTGTCTTTTTTTATTCCTATTGATACTTTTCAGTGGTTTTTGAGTTAGAAATAGAAATAGTGATTTTTTCAGAATTCTACCTATTAGAAATAATGCTTCTTTCTTTCTTGAAACTCTTTTTTAATTACAATTGATACCTTTCAGTGGATTTTCAGTTACAAATAGTGATTTTTTTTTTTAGTTACAAATAGTGATTTTTCAGTATTCTATCTAATTGAAATAGTGCTTCTTTCTTTTAATTGCACTTGAGGACGCTTCTGTCGACTTGTATTCTGTTGTTTTGTTGTTGTATAAATTATTCATCATATTCAGGTGTATGGCTTCATTTTTGCATCCGAGTGCTTCTTTCTTTCTTGACTCTTTTTTTTTATTCAAACATCTCCCGTGTACACGTGCTTGTTTTTCAATATCAGATAGAATTTGCTTAAGTAAGAATATTCTTAAGTAAGAATATTATATTTAAATTATATTTCAACATTTCGGTAATTACAGTTCTAATTGTCATTTTAGAATTAAAAATAAACAGACGGATCGGAAATAAATAAAAAATCTTGAGATTCAAAAAAAGGTTGAATACATTCCCTATTGATGGGGGAAAGGGGAAGAACACATAAGTCAAAAAAACAACATAAAGTGAGTAGTAGTCACGTTCGCCTAATGGATAAGACGTCTGACATCGGATGAGAAGGTTGTAGGTTTGATTCTGGTCGCGGACGTTTTATTGTAAAAATTATTTCTATTTTCCATTCGCTCAAGAAATTGCGCCGGACAGACAGATAGACAGACAGACAGAGAAGTAAAAGATTTTAATAATATAGATTAAAAATGTACTACTTATGTAAAGTAGATTAATCGATCAACCTTCGTTTTTGGCTAAAAACCAAATATTAACGTTATCATTGGATGAAGACGATTAAACTTTCAGAATTCAACAATTTTTTTCCAAATACCATAAAAGTTATTAACTATTACAAATCTAATTTTAATCAACGAATACATGACCTTTTCAAAATGAAATTTTGCAGTTAAACATTAATATATTTTTATAGATCTGATTGTATATTAGTATTAAGAACAATTATTGATGAAGAATTGACTTTAATTCTTTAGTTTTGTTATTATACTTTTCTTCGAGTTGGAACAGGCTTTCTTTCTTCAAAGCAAGATAATTAAAAAAAAGTTTTATTTCAATGAAGTTGATAATAAAGTTCTGCTTTTAAAGAAAAAGTTCCACCATTTAAAGACTTTATCACAATTATCATTCCTAATAAAATTTAGTAAAAAAGTCTCCAAATATTAAAATACAGAAATTGAATTTGGTATCCTGGACCCAATGTAGTCACTTCCTCAGAGTTGTTCAGGTGCAAAATGGGTTTAGACATACTAAATGAATTCAATACGAGCATCCTTGAAATCACAATTGACCATTTGATTTAAAACTGGCTTGAATAAATGAAATCTTCGCTCCAACCAATACTAGTTGTCCCTTTTAACAAGTTAAGCCTTTGAGTATCAAATTGTCACATTGTTTTGTATTTGTGGGAAAGCTGTGAATTGATTTTTTCATAAATGTTCTTAAACACTTTCAGTTTCTAAAATTGATTAATTTCCTGATTTTCCGCAGGTTTCTATACCATATGTTTCCGGTGATAAAACAGACGGAATAAAAGCTATTTCTCGAGATGTAGTCACAAGACAAATATCAGTTCAAGATAGTGATCTCTCGATCCTTCGTTAATTTCTGCAAATGTCTCGTTTTTCTTTTCACAGTGGAATAATGAATTAAAAAATTATCGTATTTTTGATTGACTGTGGCTACATTACCATTACAATAAACATATGATGACATTTCAGAAACACAGTGATCTTCCAATTACATATTTTCTTTATATTAAATTTAAATAAACTCAATTTTCATTAAAAATTTTTGAAAAATGTTTAAACTATCTAAAAGTATTTGTTTGTTTTGTAATTACTTTAACAATTCAAATTTCCACTTCTTAAATTAGACGAAAGCGCGATACAAAAAATGAAAATTAAAAACTTATGTAAAATACCA
>JAFIDM010071770.1:0-16903 GCA_023159025.1 Thereuonema tuberculata
ACTCATCAGCCAGACACATGGCAGTCCCAGACTCTTGCCAGTGATAGCTCTGGGTGTGAAATCGGATACCTTTCTTTTGTGCCTTCGTTGGTTGTCATTTGATGATTGTTTATAAAATTCCACGAATATTCAAATAAAACTGTACTTACACAACTGTACCTCTTTGTACATATAAAAACAAAAACAAATTCTGGTGATGCCTCCGCCAATACATCAAACTTCTAAGAAATACATGTTTCGTTGTTTGTTGAATAGAAAGGGGCTGTGAGATCAATGAATCCATCAGATTTAATGGGCTCGCCTTTTAGAAATAGTTGAGTTCATTTGACATAAGTAGATACACTCTTGCTGTTCAAATTTATTTATTGCACGAAGAATATTTGCAATGATTCAGTAACATCAGGAGGCCGAAGTTTTACAAATTGAAATGAATTGAAAACTGCTCAATGCATTATCAAAAACATTTATAGATACTCTTCGTCAAAAAAAAAATAAAAAATAATGTACCATGAAGGAAGCATCCAATATGAATGAAGCTCCGTACGTAACAACCTTCCTAATACATGCTTATTAGATATGCTTATTAGATACATGTTGCTTCGTGGAAATATTGCATTCACAATAGTTACCTTCAGTAATGACTCAACAATTCTCTCGAAAACCTAATGAGCAATTGCACGACTTCAAGAGAAGTCGCATTGTGTGATTATACAAAGCCATCTTTAGGTTAGGCAGACGAATCGTCCGCCATCTGTGTCATAGTAATAACTTTGTGAGAAGGTGCTGGAATCTGATGGTAGCATGAGGCACTCATTTACATGGCGAACATTTGCACTGGTCGATCCAATAGCACCACTGCTAGAGACAGTCGGTTTGTTGAAAGGCAAACTCTTAATATTCCGACAACTTTGCTTTCCACTATCCAGAGGAAAAATTCAGGAAAGTTTTTGTTATTAAAGAAATAATCTTGAAACATTAATTCATCAACACAAATTAGTAAGTATTGTAAATAAAAAATTGTGATATGTTCAATTATGCAGATGACATTATAATAATAGAGAATGGGAAAACTCTTGAAAAAAATAACAGAAAGTTTGTGAAAAGACTTTAATATTACGGAAAGATGGATGTATAACAATAAGTTGGTTATAAATGAAAAAAAAATAGAGTATAAAAAACATTAAAAAAAGAGTCTTTTAATTTACTCAAAAAAATTCCACCACATGAACCAACTACTTATTTTCACAAAGATAAATGCTTACACAGTAATTGTAATAAATGTTATAATTGTAATAAAATAGGTGTAGTACATTAAATAAAATATTTAGTATTAACTATAATATGAGACCTTTACTTAGAACATGCACATAAATCTATTACTAAAAAAATTAAAAGCAATAGCATATATATTTTATCATATAAAAGATTTATTGCCAATTAAAAATAAATTACTGATATATTTTACATTTGATAACTCTGATATAAATTATACTAGTTCAGTTTGGACTAGAACCTACGTGAATCATCGGCATATTAAAAGCCATTAATAATTTCGAAAAAAAATACTGAACTTCGTATATTATACAAGAAACAAAAACAATAAAAATTTAAAAATTAAAAATCTTACTAAAAATTTAAGATTAACTAAGGAAGTTTATTATATGCTTAAATATTGTACATATGGACCTTATGGACTGAATGAAACTGATTTTCAAATTAATATTTTAAATAATATTGATAATATGTGTATGTCTATAATTGGTTTAATCTCAAAAAAGATAATTTAAATTTAAAACATACAAAAACTTATTCTACATTTCCTGTTGAATTGGTGAAAGTCAATTATTTTGTAGTCACTGTCCTAAAACTGAGTACCCCACTAACAATTTAAACAAATCTTGAGGCCCTACTTCTTCAGCCCAAGCCTGATCACTAATGATATTTCACTCATCTCCTATTTTCAAAAATATGTGTGATCTAAACTGTGTTCTTTATACTGGCATAAATCACATTCTTCCAAAATAATCCAACCTAGTAGACTTCAAATTCATAAATATTCACTCAATTGACAACCCTAATGAAACTCCTATTTATCTCACAAATCATAACATAACTTTTAACCAAAAAGGTAAAACAATTACACTATAATCCCCAAATGCTAGTCATGTATTTCCTAGTATAAAAATTCCCCCTAATATTAAATTTATTGTAGGTAACCTTATTAATATATTTACATCCCCTAGTCCATGATTACCCTTAAACTTTCAATCTCCACTTACAACATAGCCAACTAACCGAAACGAATATCTCACAGTTATTCCAGTCGCGAAACACATACTATAAACATAAATGTATTAAAACTTGACATTATACACATCTCTAAAATTATATGCTTAGAATAAAACCCTGCTAAAAAAGGCATACCACATAAAGCCAAATTAGCCACGTTAAAACAAGAACATAAATAAGGCTGGGTCATTCTTAGCCCACCCATCATACGAATATCTTTTGTGACTCCCATTCTATGAATAATTCCACCAGCACATAAGAATAATAAAGCTTTAAATAAAGCATGAGTTAATAAATGAAAAAAAGCCAACAATCTATACCCCATTGATAAAACAAACATCATTAAACCTAATTGTCTCAAAGTCGATAAAGCAATAATTTTTTTTTCAAATCATACTCAAAATTTGCACCTAAACCAGCCATAAGCATAGTAAAAACAGAAATAAAAAATAAAATATTCCTAGCCAATCCCACTTCAATAAACATAGTGTCAAAACGAATTAACAAATTAACTCCAGCTGCTACCAAAGTTAAAGAATGAACTAAAGCTGATACAGGCCGGCCATAGCAACTGGCAATCATGCTGAAAAAAGAATTTGAGCTCTTTTTGTTATTGCAGCAATTAAAACACATATTCCTACTCATCATAATTCAGTTTTATATCCCATTTCAATATTAATTAAATAATTTCAATTACCATAATTAAATATCCAAGCAATAGAAATTAATAAAGCTACACCTCCAATCCGGTTTGATAAAACCGTCAATATTCCAGCATTAAATGACCGTCTATTTTGATAGTAAATTACTAAACAATAAGACACTAATCCTAATCCATCCCAACCTAATAAAATTCTAATTAAGTTAGGACTAATAATTAACAAAATTATTGACAGAACAAACATTAAAACCAAAAGACAAAATCGATTCCTGTTCAATTCACCCGATATATAGTCAATTCTATAGTGCAGAACATTTGATGAAATAAATATAACAAAACTCATAAAAATTATAGATATATAATCCACAATTATAGAAAAAGATATTACCCCTCTATTTAAATAAAAAAATTCCCAATCCAATAAGAAACCAAAATCAATTATCAAACATCAACCCCAAAAACAAAAGTTACCAAACTTAAAAATATTAAAAAAATTCTACCTACCTTAGAATATTCACGAACAATCAACAACTTAACTCCCTGACTTTTAGTCAATTCATAGTTAACACTGAAGTACATTTAAACTATTAAAATAATCATTACCATGTCTTCGAATAATTCCAACCAAAACGCTTAACCCTAATCTCCTGTCACACGCAGCAAAAACTAAAAACAGGCAAAAAAAATATATCTCTATATCCCATCAAAAACAACATAACCCAAACCCAAAAACAATCCTAACATTAAATACTCAATTCTTATTAAAACAACCAACAAATGCTTTCAGAAAAACTCAGTGCCTATCGGTGATATTGTCAGCATTGCTACCGATGGTGCAGCATTTATGACTGGCACGAAACAAGGGCTTTTTGAGCTTTTAAATGCTGACACATCATTTCCTGATTTCCTACCTGTACATTGTATTATTAACAGAGAACATTTAGCAGCAAAATATTTTCAGTACCCGCATATTATGCACGTAGTTCTAAAAATTGTGAACTGTATTCGCTCAAATGCCAAAAGACACCGACAGTTCAAATCTTTTATAGAAGATATGAGCAATGATGAGCTTCCTTATGACGTATCTTGGTACTGCTTAGTGAGATGGCTATCAGTAAGCAATGTTCTTGGTAGATTTTTTGAATTACTTGATCCAATCAAACAGTTTATGGAAGAAAAAGTAAAATCTTTCCCTGAACTTAATGACCCCCAGTGGTTGTTAGATTTGGCTTTTTTTACAGATGTAGTCAAGCATTTACAAACGCTAAACATATCTTTACAAGGAAGAGAAAAACTTATTTCTGATTTGGCCAAGACTGTACTTAGCTTTCATAGCAAGTTAAAGCTTTTTGGGAAAGACCTTCAGACTAAAACATTTGCTCACTTCAAATGTTTGAAGAAAATTACTAAAAGCCTTCCTGACGTTCAGGTGGAAACTGAAGATTACTTGAGTAAAATGTCTGGCCTTGCTGAAGAAATCAATGGCAGATTTCATGATTTGAGATCACTTAAACCTTCATTTTCATTCCTGGAAAATCCTTTTGCTGCTGATGTTGTGGGCGATGGCTGTCCTGTTTCATCACCAATAACAAAGGATACAACAGCTGTAGAGTTGGAGCTACTAGAACTGCAAGAGGACGAAGGACTAAAAGGACTCAAACGAAGTGGCGTTTCTACCATAGAATTTTGGAAGAATGTTCCAGAAGAAAAATACCCACTAACCAAAGAGTGTGCTAAGAGACTTATCTTAATCTTTGGGACTACTTATGTGTGTGAATCACTGTACTCAACGTTTAAATTCATTAAATCTAAATATCGATCTGAACTAACTGATGAACATTTAAGTGAACTTGTGCGAACTGCGCTTACCAATTATCAGCCAGATTTAAAAAAAAAAAACTAACAGCAAAAATGAACACTAGAAAAAGCACTTCTCAAAAGTAAAATCTCATTCCTTGATGTGTACCTAACAATAATGTTCTGTGTAGTGTAATAAATGTTCCTTCATTTGTTATAAAATGAAAAACTTGTCATTTTAAAAACCATTTTCTAAACATGCTCTAAATGTTATAGCCTCTTAACAATGCGGCTCGCTTCGAAACAGCTACATCAGTTTGTGGCTTCCGCGGGTAATGTTAGTGGCCACCCCTGTTATATATAGATAAAACCAAAAATGCTAAAATTCAAAAAGTTAAAGTTAATAAGGTTATTGATATTGAATCTCACCCACAAAACAACTTAATCAAGAATAACTAGTTCTTTCAAAATATAACAAAAATATACTAATAAAAACATAAATTATAATTCATACAAAAGAACTTATCCATCTCATTTAAATTATAGAAGTGAGAAATAATAATCTTAAAGAAACTACTAATATTATCATTAGTTTTAATGGTTTAAATAAAACATAGATTTTGTAAATCTAAATTAGAGTTTCTTTAAAACAGAAGAAAAAAACTTATCATTAACTTCCAAAGCCAATATTTTATATTAAACTATCTTCTGAATGATCATACGAAAAACACCCTCACTATCTTTCTGAGGTGCCACAGTAATTACCAACTTGTTATCTGCAGTACCATATATTGCTTCCACTTTAGTTCAATGAATATGAGGAGGCTTCGCAGTAGATAATCCTACTCTTACCCGATTCTTTACATTTCACTTTATTCTTCCATTTATTATTGCAGCCCTAGTAATGATTCACTTAATTTTTCTTCACCGAGCAGGCTCTAGAAATCCTTTAGGTATCATTAGAAATTCTGATAAAATTCCCTTCCACCCTTTTTTCTCCCTAAAAGACCTACTAGGAATTTTAATCATACTAATTTCATTAATAATTATTTCTTCATTGTTTCCTTATTCTCTAGCTGACCCAGAAAATTTTACTCCAGCTAATCCTTTGGTAACTCCCATCCATATTCAACCAGAATGATACTTCCTATTTGCTTATGTTATTTTACGATCTATTCCTAATAAATTGGGAGGGGTAATTGCTTTGCTTATACCTATTTTAATTCTTATGATACTCCCATTCTCACAAACAAACAAATTCAAAACTATTGTTCACTACCCCCTTACTCAAATTCTATTTTGAAGCCTAATGTCGACTGTCCTAATCCTTACATGAATTGAAGCCCGAGCCGTTGAACAACCCTACGAAATAGTAGGTCAAATCTTCACTGTCATATATTTTCTTTGATACATTTTTATCCCTATATCTCTAAAAATTTACTAATATCAAGAAAGAATATTCTTGTAAATAGAGCTTAAATCTATCGCATCCTCTGCCGCCTTGATAACTGTATTGAACATCTTTAAATCCTAAATTTAGCGCATAATTTCTGCCAAATTAATATATTTATCTTCATTTGCTTTTTAATTTTCTTCTATTTACATGGATAATCCAAAAATTTTGGTCCTTTCGTACTAAAAACTCTATATTTTACCAAAGATAGAAACCGACCTGGCTCACACCAGTCTGAACTCAGATCATGTAGAATTTTAATGGTCGAGCAGACCACAACTCTTAGATCCTGCTCCAAGAAGGTATTCTAATCCAACATCGAAGTCGCAACCCTTATTGTCATAACTCTTACATAAGATTACGCTGTTATCCCTACAGTAATTTAATCAATTAATCAAAAATTTTGGATCTTAATTAGTTTTCAACTCACCGCCCCAGCAAAATTAACACTTATTTTAAATTTACCTCTCATTAACAATAATTTATAATAAAACTTGATAGGGCCTTCTTGTCTTTTGGTACTATTTTGGCCTCTTCACCAAAAGTGAAATTCAATATTTAAAAATAAAAAAGTCGTTATTACGTCCAACCATTCATTCCAGACTACAATTAAAAGACTAATGATTATGCTACCTTCGCACGGTCAAAATACCGCGGCCATTTAATATTCATTGGGCAGGTCAGATTCCTTATCACTATCAAGAAACCATGTTTTTGATAAACAAGCGAATAACTTATTGCCGAATTCTTAAATTTTACTTTTACTTTTCTAATTATACTAATTTCCATCTACTTATACTAACATTATATTCAAACTTTATAATTAAAGTTCACACTTAATATAAAATAAATTAATAAAAAATCTTTACACAACTTTTATGCTATATAACTAACTTTAAAGAAATTGGTGATTATAAGCATCTAATCAATAAAAAAATTAAAATAATATTAACATTTTTAAAGCTAATCCCTGAAAAAATTTCTATCTTCACAGGACACATAATTAAATTATATTCTTAAGTAACCAGATATCCTGTTTTTCGACTAACATTTTATTTCTATAACAAAATTTTTATTAACTTTCAAACGTTAATATTATATTATTATAGCTCAAAACAATTCGGGAAAACTAAATTCATAAACATTTATTGTTAACCCTTAATACACAAGGTACACTATTCATATTCCTTCACTCTAACTATTTTACCCTTACAGTACACAGGGGCGTATTATAAGGGGGGAGGGGCCGAGGGGGCCCGGCCCCCTAATGAAGATATGTCCTCCCAACGTTTTTTTTTTTGGTTGAACAGATAAGTTTTCATTGTTTGTTTTTTTTGGTTGAATAGATTTTTTGGCCCGGGCCCCTCCGAAATAATGAAGGTATGTCCTCCCAACGTTTTTTTTTTTTTGGTTGAACAGATAGGTTTCCATCGGTTTTTTTTTTTTTGGTTGAACAGATAGGTTTCCATGGGGAGTCTACTTAATTATATTAATCTTGGCCCCCCCCCGAAAATATATTCTATATACGCCACTGACAGTACATAAATAATATTTCCTTAAAATCTACTTAATATCAATTATTTTATCTAAAAATTATTTACTTTAATTATAAGGAGGACCTGAGTTATACACGTACCATTTTTTTGTAAATAAAATATTATTCCTAACTCCATCTTTCCAGGCACATTTTCCAATACACCTACTTTGTTACGACTTTTCTCAATTATAATGAGAGTGACGGGCATTGTGTGCATATACGTATTAGTACTTTTCCATATAAAATAAATAATTTCATATTACAATAAATCCACCGTCAACAGACATTACAAATCCATATCCGTCTATGTTCACATATTGTAACCCATCTCAACCCCAGGCATTTACTGCACCTTGACTTGACATAAATAAAAATTTATTATTGAAAAATTTCTCATAAAATAATCTTACGACAGCGATATACAAGCGGAACTTCAAGTCTACGTTAAATTCACGTGGACTATCGATTATATATCAGGTTCCTCTAAATAGATTAATATACCGCCAAATTCTTTAAGTTTCAAGAACTTCTACTACTACTCAAATAATAACTTTACTATAAAAATAACAGGGTATCTAATCCTGGTTTAGATAATATATTCATAACTTCAATTACATTATTATTATTCTATAAAAATTAAAAAAATTCCACCTTAATTTAATCTTATTATAACACAATTTAATTATAAAATTAAAAAATTTCATTTAGCTTCATCGTCCAACCGCGACTGCTGGCACGACTTTAATCAAGCTTATCACATTAAACTAACTATAAATTACTTTATTATTTTAATACTCAACACTACTCAACGATATTTCTAAACAATACTCATATATGAAATCAATGTAATAGAAATCTCTAGTCAGAATCAAACTAAATAATTTTACGATGAAAAACAAGATGCCTGATTAAAGGGTTATTTCGATAAAATAAATCATGTACTTTTCTACTCTTGTTATTTTTTTTTCAGTCTTAATTAAGTATTACATTTTACTGTATCATCTAAATAATTAACATTTTAATAAATATAAATTTGTTATTATAAATAATTTATATTTATTAAAATTAAAAATCAGATCTTTAATAATCGTGACTCCAAAACTCTTAGATCTGATGTATTTAAATATACTTATGCATCAATATAACGAAAACATTATTTGAAAGAATATTTTGATCTAGATGGTGCTAAATTAAAATAAGTATTGACTTTAAATAATTATATGAACACTTACAAGGAGTCGACACGGCCTGTACTTTTCAAATCCGTATGCCCTTTTGTGAGATGAAAGTACACATGAAGTACTTCAAAAATATATATACATGTTGGGGCCAATGACCCATAGATTTCGAGATATTGGGCGTTATTTCCATCGATTTTCAAGTATTGGCTTATAAGCTCACTGCTGTCACAAACAGGAAACTGCTGTGGTGGCGCAGTGGTATGTGATCGGTCTATCAATCGGAGGTATCCTGGTTCAAACCCTCTGTGGGGTAAGGTATTACTTTTTTTTTTTTTTTTTTTCTTATTTTTTTTGCCTTTTTTCTTTATGATAATTTGTTTTATTCCGTTTATATTATGAATATTAGACAGAAAACCAATTTACGATTAGAAGTAAATAAATAATATTCTCGTTAACTTTGGTTTTTAATTAATTAGTTACTTAATTAATTAAGCTTTTTTTTCTTATCATGTTGTGGTGAAACTCTTTTACTGTTTGTATTTAAAATTATTTCAGTTGTGCTCTTATTTTAGAAAAAATTAAGTTTTTATGTAAGAGGTTTAAATGTAAAATTTCACGAACTGAATTTTTTTTTCTTTATTATAAAAAACAAAAACAAAATTCGTATTCTCATTAATTTTGGTTTTTAATTAGAAGTACTTTAATTCAGAAAAATAAAGTAAAACATACACTGAACATAATTACTTTTTTTTTTTAATAACAAAACTTTTTTTTAATAAGCTAGTACTAATTAAATAAAAATTAAAGTTAACGAGAATATTATTTATTTACTTCTAATCGTAAATTGGTTTTCTAATATTCATAATATCAACGGAAAAAAAGTAAATTATCATAAAGAAAAAAGGCAAAAAAAAATAAGAAAAGCTATAAAAAAAACTAAAAAAAAAAAAAACAGAGAAAAAAAACAAAAAAAAAAAGAAAGAAGTGAAATTAAAAATAATAATAATAATAATAAAATCTTACCCCACAGAGGGTTTGAACCAGGGTACCTCCGATTGACAGCATACCACTCCACTAGAACGACACTTCCTTGCTAATGACAGCAGTGAGCTTATAAGTCAATATTTGAAAATCGATGGAAATAACGCCGAATATCTCGAAATCTATGGGCCATTGGCCCCAACATGTATATATATTTTTGAAGTACTTCATGTGTACTTTCATCTCACAAAAGGGCATTCGGATTTGAAAAGTACAGACCGTGTCGACTCCTTGTTAGTTAAAATGATATAACTTCATTAGATTCATTTTAGCTATTTTATTACTTTTAAGTTTTATTTTTAATTATAATTATATTTATATTAATAAAATAATATATTTTTAAGAAAAAATTTTTAAAAAAAATTAAATTTATAAGCTTTGTTTAAGTCTCCCCAGAAAATTGCCACTGTTATAAGCGATAGAGTTAAACTACCGCCATTAAATTCAAAATTTAATGTGCCCATACACCAGCCTATATATCAACACAAATATAAAAATAATTTTTTGATTCTCAGTTTTTGTAGGAACCCTTATCGCTGTTTCATCCAAATCTTGAATTTCTATTTGAATAGGATTAGAAATCAACTTATTAGCATTTATTACCCTAATTTCTAACTCCTTAAATCAACAATCTAGAGAAGTAATTCAAATATTTTTTAGTTCAATCCTTAGCTTCTTCCATATTTTTATTTTGAGCCATCATTAATTTTTTACAAAATAATTGATTTATTATAATTATTGAAGATTTTAATTCCTTAATTATTTCTGTTATTTTAGCTTCTAAATTAGGAGCTGCTCCCTTTCATTTTTGATTCCCTCCAACAGCAGAAGGATTATCCTGACCTCATTGTATTATTCTATTAACCTGGCAAAAAATTGCCCCCCTATTTGTTCTAATATTTTTAATTCATTTATCATCGTTATTTTATCAGTATTTTCATCCATCATTGGTGCTATTAGAACTCTTAATCAATCATCACTTCGTAAACTTATAGCATATTCTTCAATCAACCCCATAGGGTGAATTTTTGCATCAATATTTATTAATAATAAACTTCTGCTAACCTATTTTTCTATTTATTATTTTTCAAGAATTATTATCATACTAATATTCAATTTATTTAAAACTATACACATTAATCAAATCCAAAATACAAGTAACACTTTTATAAATTTACTAATTATGCTAAATTTAATATCTTTAGGAGGAGTCCCTCCTTTTTTAGGATTTATACCTAAATGAATTACTTTAAATTATCTAATAAATAATGACCAACTATTCCTAGCCTTAATCCTAGTCTTCTCAACTTTAATTACATATTATGTATATAGGCCTATATCCGTTTAATATATCCTTCCCTGAGAATTTTTACATCATCTAATTCATGATTTAGAAAAGAAATTTAACGTACATTAGAAACATTTTACAGTAAAATAAAACAAAGAACGCACATAACTAAATAAAACAAAGAACGCACATAACTAAATAAAACACAAATTCTCCGAGTTATTTAGTGTTTTGTTTAGTTATGTGCGTTCTTTGTTTTATTTTACCGTAAAATGTTTCTAACGCACGTTAAATTTCTTGTCTAAATACTAACCTTGTTACAATTTAATCCCTTGATGCTAAGCTAAACACTAGCAGGATTAATTATTCACCCGTTTTTATTCTTGATTTTTGTTTTGATGTTTTTGTAATTCAGGAGTCATTGATTTGTATGTTTGTCCGTTTTGTATATTGTCCCATTTCTCTGAGCTACATATGCTCGGCGGATTGGACTGATGAGAGGCCACTTAGCCTTGAAACAGTACTGTCTCCGATTCCTAGCACAATAACAAAAAATAGCTCAGAGAATTTGTGTTTTGTTTAGTTATGAGCATTCTTTTTTTTTATTTTACTAATTCATGATATTCTAATAAAATGAACTCCTCTTTACTATTACTTATATCCTTCCCTTCTCTTTTTAGTTTACCCCTATTAGTAAATTTTATTATGTAGAGTTTTAAGTTAAAAAAACTAATAACCTTCAAAGTTATCATTATAAAAATTTTAAACTCTTTGACACAATGATTTTTTTCAACGAATCACAAGGACATTGGTACAATATATTTAGTTTTTGGAGCTTGAGCTGCAATAGTAGGAATAGCTCTTTGTATACTTATTCGTCTAGAACTAGGTCAACCAGAAAGTTTAACATTCCGTCGGGCGCAACCGATCTGCTAGGCACACCTCGAATTCTTCTGTTTGCCTCTCCCCCGCTAAATTTTTTCGCGAAGTCTCCATCCTAGTAGCTTCCGCTTTTCCAGTGCTAATAACAATGGCAAGGTCAGTTAGTGATTTTCATTCTTCATTTCCGGTTGACAGACGAAACTATCTCATTGGCTCATTGCGCCCGATTACGTTTTCCACCGTAAATAAAGAAAAAAATCGCTAACTGACCTTACCATTATTAGTGGTACAAGAAAAGAGGAAGCCACTAGGATGGAGAAGTTGAGACGACGATTAGAGGGGCCATGCAGACGAAATGTGCCTAGCAGATCAGTTGCGCCCGACGGAGTTTTTTCAATTTTCATTTTCCATTAACTATTCCAAATTCTATCGATAACGGCATCAGCCATTTTATAACGTGTTGGTGTTTAATATTAAGAGTTATTAATTGTTTTTGGTAAGAAAAAAAGTTTATGTATGTTTAAAAGAATAGTAAATCAAGCAGTGCCACCAAGGCTCAATGCGCCCGACCGTGTTCCGAACCCTATTGCTCCCGACGGAGTGTTAATTGAGGATGATCAAATTTATAATGTAATTGTAACTGCTCACGCTTTTGTAATAATTTTCTTTATAGTTATACCTATTATAATTGGAGGTTTCGGAAACTGACTTGTTCCTCTAATAATTGGTGCACCTGATATGGCTTTCCCACGAATAAATAATATAAGTTTCTGACTTTTACCCCCTTCTCTTATACTTCTTTTGGGTTCTTCAATAGTAGAAAGAGGTGCAGGAACAGGGTGAACAGTGTACCCCCTCTAGCTAGAGAAATAGCTCACGCTGGTGCTTCTGTACATTTAGCAATTGTTTTTCTTCATTTAGCAGGAGTCTAATCTCTTCTTGGAGCAATTAATTTTATTACCACAATCATTAATATACGAACCAAAGGTATACTATTTGAACGCATACCATTATTTGTTTGAGTAGTATTTATTCCTGCAATTGTTCTTCTTTTATCACTTCCGGTCCTTGCAGGAGCCATTACTATACTCCTTATTATTGACCGTAATTTTAACACAAGATTCTTTGATCCTACAGGAGGAGGAGACCCTATTCTTTACCAACACTTATTTTGATTTTTCGGACACCCAGAAGTATATATTTTAATTTTACCTGGATTCGGAATAATTTCTCATATTATTAGTCAACAATCAGGAAAAAAGGAACCATTTGGAGCTCTAGGAATAATTTATGCCATATTAGCTATTGGACTTCTAGGTTTCATTGTGTGGACTCACCATATATTTACAGTAGGTATAGATGCAGATACACTAGCTTACTTCACAGCTGCTACAATAATTATTGCAGTTCCCACAGGAATTAAAATTTTTAGTTGACTAGCTACCCTTCATGGATCAAAATTTACATATGAAGCTCCTCTTTTATCAGCTTTAGGTTTCGTCTTTTTATTTTCTGTTGGAGGCTTAACAGGAGTGGTATTAGCTAACTCATCAATTGATATTATAATACATGATACCTATTATGTTGTAGCCCACTTCCACTATGTTCTTTCTATAGAACGGTATTTGCAATTTTAAGAGGAATTACTCATTGATTTTCCCTTATTTCTAGGGAAAATTATAAATCCAGCTATACTAAAATTCAATTCTTTATAATATTTTTAGGAGTTAATTTAACTTTCTTCCCTCAACACTTTTTAGGACTTAAGAGGAATACCACGACGATATTCAGACTACCCCGATGCTTACATAAGCTGAAATGTAGTTTCATCAATTGGTACTACAATCTCATTTATTGCTGTTTCATTCTTAATTTTTATTCTATGAGAAGCTATAATTACTCAACGGCAAGTAGATTTTTCCCTCCATCTTCCCTCATCTATTGAGTGACAAAATAATATTCCTCCGGCTGATCATACCTATAATCAACTGAGTCTTACTATTAAGTAACTAATGGCCACTTGATCAATACTCTCTTTCCAAGATGCTAATTCCCCTTTAATAGATCAATTAATCTTTTTTTCATGATCACATCATAATTGTTTGGACTCCAATTACTACTTTGGTAGGTTACATGCTAGCCATTACAATAATAAATAAATTCTCTAATCGTCAATTAATAGAAGGGCAAGAAATTGAAACAATCTGAACAATTATTCCCGCTATCACTCTAATTTTTATTGCTCTTCCATCACTTCGTTTACTATATCTTCTTGATGAAATTAATTTTCCCACTCTTACTCTAAAAACTACTGGTCATCAATGGTATTAATCCTAAGAATATTCAGATTTCAAAAATGTAGAATTTGACTCTTATAATTATAATCCCTCAAAATGAAATACCTTCAAACTCATTTCGACTCCTAGATGTTGATAATTGAACATTAATCCCTATAAATACACAAATTCGAGTTTTAATTACTGCAGCAGATGTACTTCATTCATGAACAGTCCCTTCCCTAGGAGTTAAGGTAGATGCAGTTCCTGGACGCTTAAACCAAACCTCATTTTTATCTAATTTCCCAGGAATCTTCTTTGGTCAATGTTCAGAAATCTGTGGAGCTAATCATAGCTTTATACCAATTGCTATTGAATCAGTAAATATTAAATCTTTTATTAACTGAATCAAATCAATATACATTAGATGGCTGAAAGAAAGCAATGGTCTCTTAAACCATCTTATAAAAATTATCACCTGTTTCTAATGAGAAGACTAGTTAAACTATAACATTAGCATGTCAAACTAAAATTACCTCACAGTGTCTTCTAATTTCTCAAATAGTTCCAATAAATTGAATTCTTATATCAGCATCCTTTATTGTTATCCTCCTAATAATCCTTTGTCTCATTCATAGATTTTATTTAATTGATAAATCTGAAGATTTTCCAAATATTATCAAAGAACAAATTAAGTGAAAATGATTCAATATTCAATATTATATGAAAATTATTCTTATCTTACTTAAGAAAAGAATTTAAATTACTACTACCAAAATCTATCACTAGACCCTTATTAATCTTTATTTCCCTATTTTTCTTAATTATAATAAAGAACATTATAGGGCTTCTACCATACGTTTTTACTAGAACAAGATATATACTTATGACCCTTTCATTAGCTCTTCCAATTTGAATGTCATTTATAATTTATGGGTGAATCATAAATACCAATCATATATTTGTACATCTAGTACCTCAAGGTACACCCGCAGCACTTATATCATTTATAGTTATTATTGAAACAGTAAGAAACGTCATCCGTCCCGGAACATTAGCTATTCGTTTAGCCGCTAACATAATTACAGGACATTTACTAATTACTCTGCTAGGGTCTACCGGTCCTAGACTATCCTTAATCTTAGTATCTATACTTGTTATTGGTCAAATTGCTCTGCTAATTCTTGAATCAGCAGTTGCCCTTATTCAATCTTATGTTTTCGTTACACTTTCAGTACTTTTCTCTTCAGAAGTTTACTAATGTCAGCCCAAATATTTCATCCCTTTCATATTGTTGATAAAAGACCTTGACCATTAGCAGGAGCTTTAAGAGCTTTTATATTAACATCAGGTATAATTGTATGATTTCACTCTAATAACATAAACCTTTATATACAGGACTTATTACTACTATTCTAACTATATATCAATGATGACGAGACATTTCCCGAGAAGGAATTCTACAAGGAGCCCACACTTCAATAGTAGTAACAGGATTAAAATGAGGAATAATCCTATTTATTGTTTCTGAAATCTTCTTCTTCGTGTTATTCTTTTGAGCCTTTTTTCATAGAAGACTAGCACCAACTATTGAAATTGGTATAAAATGACCCCCTGTTAGTATTGTCCCATTTAATCCCTTTTAATTCCTCTCCTTAATACCGCCATTCTTTTAGCCTCAGGAGTAACATTACATGAGCTCATCACAGTCTAATTAATGATAACTTCTCACAAACAAATCAGGACCTAATTTTAACCGTAATCTTAGGTTTATATTTTACGACTCTCCAAGCTTTTGAATACTATGAATCTCCTTTCTCTTTTGCTGATACTGCCTATGGATTCACATTTTTCATAACAACAGGTTTTCATGGTCTCCAGGTAATTATTGATACCACTTTCCTTATTATAATTCTTATTCGTCATAACCTAAAGCACCTTTCACCAATTCACCACTTTGGATTTGAAGCAGCTGCATGATACTGGCACTTCGTTGATGTAGTCTGACTTTTTCTATTCACATCAATCTGTTGATGAGGAGGCTATCTTATTATTATACAAAGTATTATTAACTTCCAATTAATAGGTCCATACAGGATAAGATAAACATATATTTAAATAATAAAGTTTGCTTTGCAAACAAAAATTGATAATCTCTATCTATGTTTAAGTAAAACTGATCATTTCGACCTGATCATTTGATATAAAATCTTTACTTTAGAATATATAATATCTAATAAGCATGTATTGGGAAGGTTGTTATATACGGAACTTCATTCATATTGGATGCTTCCTTCATGGTACTTTAATTTTTTTTTTGACAAAGAGTATATATAAATGTTTTTGATAATGCATTGAGCAGTTTTCGACTCATTTGAATTTGTAAAACTTCGGCCTCCTGATGTTACCGAATCATTGCAAATATTCTTCGTGCAATAAATAAATTTGAACAGCAAGAGTGTATCTACTTATGCCAAATGAACTCAACTATTTCTAAA
>JAFIDM010071771.1:0-16902 GCA_023159025.1 Thereuonema tuberculata
GGTGTGAAATGATAGCCCATCTGGTGGCAAAAGATGGAATGTCAATTCATATTTTTTAAACAATTACTTCAGTACAAAGGTGTTAAGTAACAATAAAAAAATTACTTCATTTGTAGTGCAAAGGTGCGAAGTACAGTTAACACCTTTGGGCATGAGTTGGATCCTGAGCTGCAGAAATTTCAAAGTGCAAAGGTGTTAAGTCCAAAACTAAGCGTAGATGGAGCTTCTTTTGACATAAAGAGCTGTTCAAAAATGACGTCAGGTCTTAGGAGGGGGAGGAGGGGGTATAAAATTTCTGACAGGACCTGACAGGGAGGGGGGGAGGGATCGAAGAAATTCTGACGTCAGGTTTTTATTCAAGCACAAACATGAGTTTTTTAATAGAGGAAAAGGTGTAAAAACGGGCATAGGTGTAAATATGGGCACCCTTCCCCAAAGGGTTGTGGGAGGTGCTGCAGTTTTATTACGAGACTTTAAACGGCGCCACTTGTTGTTACAAGATAGCAGAGAGCATTTGGTAACTTTGTTTCAAATAGTGTGGAAGCAGCGTCAGTTATTGTGAGAATTGGTGTTTTTTCTGGACTGCAAACATTTGATAGGTATGTGAAATCGTTTTCTTTTCATGTCCTTGTGGTTAGTTTAAAATAATTTCACTGTGATATCTGGAAAGCGGAAATCCTAAGCTACTTTTAGAAGCCTGCCTTTAGTCAAGAAAAGAAAACAATCACATTTTGGCGCAGGTTGAAGATGAAATAGGTGAAAAAACTATTGAGTGGATTGACACAAACGTATTCGAGGCAAATGAATTCGAGGCTTTGAAAGAAGTTCCAACAGAATCATCGCAAGCAGTCGAGAGTACAATCCAAGTAGTTTCATTGGATGATCACTTGAAAAACTTATGGGAAAACATTGAAAAGTAAATAAAAATAAAGTTTTCGTAATTTATAAAATTATTTTTTATCTGACCTGACGCAGGGAGGGGGGGAGGGGGTATAAAATTTCTGACAGAACCTGACAGGGAGGGGGGAGGGGTCTAAAAATCCGATTTTTCACCTGACGTCATTTTTGAACAGCCCCTAATGGCTGCCCCTATAAAACAAGCAAAACGTCAGCCTAGGTTGTCAGGTACAGTAAGTACGGGACAACATATGGCTAAAATCTCCGGATATGAGATACGAAGCTCAGAAGAGTACAATTGCACAACAGCACTAGAAGCAAACGAATGGCAAGAAAAATCAGAATCAAACACCAGTACACTAGAAGTTTCTGAAAGTGTCTATCTTAGCCATAGATCATTTAATGAAATCCGAAGAATTGAAAAAAAAATCATTGCAAAAGAAGCTAGGGCAGCAGGGAAGGAGTATGTGAATAGGAAAGGATTTATAGTTCCAGCACAAAAAGTAAAAAGTAGTACAATTTGCCATGATCAATGTCGATACAAATTCTCTGAAAACTTTCCAGATGAAGGAAGAGATAAAATATTTAAACAGTTTAAGAAGTTTTCGTACGATGCACAAAATAAAATTATCTTTAAATCAATCACCTTGCTGCCTATGGCCCGATTTTAAGGCGACTGCAGATAAACGATGGTCAGCTACGTACATCTATTTAGTGACAATTGATGAGAAAACACAGAGGGTTTGCAAGTTTGCTTCCTGCAACTTGTTACAAGTTGGGAGAAAAAAAGTAGATCTTTTTGAAAAGAGTTGTAGGAAAATCAACTCCTAGCCCAATCAAAACAGGAAGAAATGCTTCCCAAAACAAAATTTCTGATATTGTGAAAAGTAACGTTCGAACCCACTTATCTAGCTGCACTGACACCGGTATACCTGAAAATGAGTGGACATCGAAGCGCTGCTATAGTGAGGTGTTTGTAACAGAATTTAATCTGTCGTTTGGATCTCCAAAGAGCAATACATGTAAAACACGCGATTCGGTTAAGGGTGGCGAAACACAAAAGAAAGAGTATGAAGAGGACTACGAACAGCAAAAAAAGGACAAACAATCTGTTAAGGAAGATCCAATCAAATGTTATATAATTTTTGACATGCAGCAAAGTATGCCTTTGCTGAAATTAAGCACTTCAATAGCGTTCTATTTAAGACAGTTATGGTTTTAGTACTTGAGCGTATAGTATCATGTGAAGGAGAGCAGGAATACATGTAAGCGTGGACCGAAAACATATCTTCATGAGGTAGTCATGAAGTAGTCAGTCTCTTTGGGCATTTATACAGATCAGTGCGCGAGACCACAACCACCTCATTACTTGGTCAGATTCTTGCGGCAGTCAAAATAATTTTTTTTTACTTTTATGCTTCTGGATTACCTCGTGTGGAAAGGTATATTTTTTATTGTTGATCAAAAATTTCCAATTGTATGACATGTATATTTAGATTACGATAGAGATTTCGGTCTTATTGAGCAAGTGGTCAAAAAATATGAGAAAATATACTCGTCAGATACTTATAGGATCATTCTTGATGTAGTTGATAAGAAAAAAACAATGATAGTAACTGACATGGCCGCCAGTACCTGGGTTCGAATCCCGGTCGTGGCATGGTTGTTTCTTTCGTCTTCTTCTGTGTGTTGTGTCCGCTGGGGATCCGAAATCTGCTCTGTAGGTAGTGGTCCCCATTTGTCTTCTATATGTTACAGGCTATAGTAACTGACATGGCAGATAAAGTTTTCTGACACTGATAGTCTACAATCAGGCCTGTATTTTGTTATTCGTTTGCTAAATGCTGACAAGGATAAGATATCATTCAGCGATGAGGTAAGATGAATAAGGGCTGATAAATTTGGGACATACAAGTACAAGAAATCCTTCAATGAAAGCGAAGATTTAAAAGTAGTAAACCTGTTTCGAGTTCGTGGGCAGAAAGATATCACAAACTACATTCTGAAAAAGGTTAAACAGCACAACATTATCTTAGAAGAAAAAATTAAAGACTTGAAGTAGCAAATGGAGTATACCAGATGTGTATCAAGGCTTCTACAACGAAATCAACCGCTCAAGTGAACCGTAATTTTGTATTGTACATTTACTCTTCGTATAATGTATTGTTTATTAAAATTTATTTAAACTTAACACCTTTGTGGGACGTCTTATTTCCGTTTTAAGAGCGTGTTGTGTCAAGGACAAAGGTGTTCAGTACATTTACGACTGAGTTACGACCAATAAATATGGTTTCAACAAAATCATGCTTTTTCAGGACAATTTTTAGATATTAGTGATCATTAATAATTTACTCTGAACAATATACAGCTTATTTTCAGGGAGCAGCTAAGCTTTAACTTTAAATTTAAATATATCGAAACTGTCAAGATGTTACTTAACACCTTTGTCCTTGGGGCCCTTCAATTATTATATTTTTCATATTTATATTTTCATGTTGATAAAAATTTTAACAGGCAACTTTCTTCATCAAATAAGATTTGTTTTTAATCAATCTACAAAATTTCTAAGTAATTTATTGAAATCTGTATAATTTATCATCTGTGTTCAAGAATTCCACACTGAAAAGTGATTAATAAAAGTTTACGTATTTTTTTATTTTATTTTTTTACTATTTTTGTATCTTATTTGGTTCCTTTAATTTATTTTTATTTAAAAAATGTTGGTGAATTAAAAAAAAGAAAAAGAAAGTAACTGAAATTTTTTAATATAGTTCAAACCAATAATAGCAAATTGGATACATTACATAATTATTTAAACAAGCAAAAATTATGCAATAAAACATCAGCTATCCAACAAGAAGTAATTGTAAAGTAAAATTAACTTTTACTTATAATTTTGTTGAGTGTTGATTTGTCTCGGGTCTGTAGAGGTTAGTTATTGTTGAAAGTAAACTCTGTGTTTGAATACGAATAGCACAAATTAGATGCTAATCTCTCTATAGAGACAGATGAGAGCTAAAAAATGACTACTTACTCGAACACGAGAACCTTTCGAATCCTTTATCAACGACTGGGTATTTAGAATGTAAAACTTTTCTTAATATTCTTTCTTTAATTGAATTATTTCTTTAATTCTAGAGTAAATTTAGAAATTATAGCTTCAGGATTTTCTTTCATTATTTTTCATTCTTACATCATTAATTTCATCAACAAATAAAAAAGACCTCCTCTAGCATATATTCGTGAATATGGTGACGACAAGCAATGTATCAGATATTACGTTCAAGTGCTGCTTTGAGAATCACACAAACTCAATTTATTCGTTCACTGTTGACAACAGTGGTATCAAAACTGAATGCTTTCACATCCTCTCTGAGATTCCAGTCATCAATCGTTTGAATGATGACATCGCACCTGCCTCGTCTGGTTCCAGTAGCAAGTTTAGGGACAGCACGAAGTTGATTAATACCATCAGACGAAGAAAGAATTAGCAATCTATCGATCTTCTCATCACCTATTCCATAAATTTTCCTTTCCAATGAAGGTAGTAATCACAACGTGGCCAGTGTTCCAACAACAATTTACGGCGATGGTCACCCCACCGTACTACAGCTCGAAACACGCAAAGAAAGAGTTGAAAAAGACAGCGTAGCATAAACTGCTACGGAAACCTATGAGCAGTATGCCCAAGATGTTTTGGATCTCTACGGAGCAACAAATCCTGAAATGACAGACACAAAAAGCTTCAACATCTTATGAAAGGAGTTGCCGAAGATGTGTACTTTTTACTGTTGGCTATCAAGGTCGACAATTCAGGTAAATTCCTGGAGGAATGCGGACGCATTGAAAAAATGTGCCAAACAGATTGGCTGACACCAGAACTTTCAAACGACTGTCTATTATGGTTTCCATCGGAGTTCAACCTGCATCTTACCTCTTATCTACGCCACAAAATGATGCAATACAACAACTCCAGCAACAAATCAAGGCCCTCCAACAATAAATTCACCAGCTCATGGTTCCAGCATCGACGATAAGCAGCAACTGTTCACCACAGACGAGACCAACCCTCCCCGCAGCTATGCAGTCTATCCCCGCCAGATAAAATCACTTCTACCGTCAAAACCAACCCCGTTGATGACCAGAGAAATAGAGGACAGCCCAAGAGAAACCCATTTGCTTCTACAGAAAACGAATTGGGCATATGATCAAACTGCTGTACCCGCCAAAACCTGCTGAGCGATAAACCCCACAATATCTATCCTTCCAAAAACCAGAATATGATTCTCCAGTCTATCGGGAAACTGCTCGCCCTACGTACACATAGATCCATCGCAGCAGATCGAGATCAACGGCGAATGGCCGACTCTATCCAAAATCATACCGACAGGGACACAATAAGTCTTCCTACGAGCCATGAAACAGTCGTAACTTATCATCCGCAGTGCCGGAAAACTAAGGAGATCAACAACTGATAACGGCAGCTTTGTCGCAAATACTACAGCAGACCTGAACAACAGTATCATTACCCTGTTCTTTGATGATCCTGTACTTAAAGCACTCGTGGATTCCGACCCAACAGTGAGTCTAATCTCAGAGACATTTCGAAAGAAAAGGTGCAAAGTCATAACCCCAACCAACTTATCTGTGCTCCGAGGAGTCATTGGAAATCAGCTGATCGTCTAAGTTAAGACTACGGAGAGACTACAAATTAATGGAACCGTCATCCAATATCAATTCTTTGTCACTCAAGACTAGTTTCCTGGGATGTGATTTTCTTTAAGCGACGAAGGCAACCATTGACTATTCAAACAATCAGGCCTATTCTGTAAGCATGTCGTTACGTTATAATGACCGGCTAACCAATCTTAACGTAAATCTGATTCTGTAACAAGCTCTTGGCATCCTTACGAATAACGAATCCTTGCTACCAGCTAGCCACCATCATATAGGTGCTGTTATGATCTAACAAGAAAATGAACGCAGCTTTCATGATGATATAAGAGAAGAACAACATGAAATGACTTAAGAATTGAATTGTGTTCCTCGAAAGTGACAAAGAACTTAAAGAAATCGAGAGTTAAGCGTTGGACATGAAAAAAAAATTTAATATCTAACCGTGGGCTGAAATACCTCTGCAATGACGTTGAGAATACTACAGGAAAACAAACAGTGAAATTATTTTGAATATTTTGGTTGAATTCATCATCAGACGTTAAATATATTAAAATAAAATACCTATTTGAAATCTATGTGGTCTTCACGCCATAGTATAAGCCCATAGTATAAGATGGTACCTAATGACAAAAGATATAAGCCCTACGCGGTTCAAAACCTGATTTCAAGGCGACCCATTGTGAAAATATGTGTAACAGAATAAAGTAAAATGTTCAGTAACTAAACGCCTGGTACAACAAATTGTAACGATGCGAATCGTTACCTTAATCTAGTGAACAGACAATTTTTTTTTCCCTTTTTACGTAATATTTTAAGTATTTCAATGCTTATAAAGACACGATGTTGGTGTCTAAATGTAATGTTGATGTAAACATTGTAGACAGGTGATTAATAATTTGTGTTTGTTTTAAATGTGTTTAAATGATTTGTAGGCCTACAGAGTAGATTTTGTGTGAACGTAGAGACACAATGGAAGCCGAGCGGCGCCATTGTGTCTAGACGTCGATCGTATTGAAGTATAAGAGCGTTAATGTTGTTATATGGTTATTTTCGTCAATTAATAATTGATTATATAATTTGATAGTTATTCAAATAAAACATTTTGTGTAATATTTAGTTTCAATAATTAACTAAAATGTACATTTGTTTGGTTATTGACATTTATATGTGTTAATGTTTTAAAATGAAACATTTATTTGGTTCAATATTGTTCGTGAAGGATAATCCTCTATACATCATCTATTTGGAATAATTTCAGGTGTGGGATTGTTGAATTTTCTAAATTCTCAGTCCGTGTCAAAGGTTAACTCGGAAATCTAGCGTGAGAACGTTTTTTCTTTGTTAAGGTGGTCATGTGATCAACAATAAGTTTCGGTTTGAGCGGAAGTGACGACGTCTTAGTAACGAGTGCAAACATGGGGTCAAGGGGTTACGTGAACCCATTGAACCGTTTTTATTGGTCTACAGGTGTAAAGGTCAGCGTTTTCGAGAGAGAAATACTCGAGACAAGTTGTTGAACTCTGACAGTCGAAGAGTAACAATCTGTTCGTCCGATCAGACAGACGTGTTTATGGAGGGCTGTGATGCTTCCATTGTTCCAGACATTAAGGCGAAAGGGGACAAAACTTCCGAACTGATGCGAATCCTTAAGTGAAGCCTGTATACACGGAGAATGTGCGTAAGAAGACTGGCAGTTGGTATTTCGAGTCAACGTCGGCGGGAGACGAAATTCTGTGTGGCCGAGTGCAGTGACATTGGCCGGAAAGAAGTAGGTCCATGGCCGTTCGTCCTGAGAGCGGAAGGCGGTTCAAACTACTAGAGCTTCGACTTCGTAAGTAATGAACATTTTCATATTATATTCAGGGGCACGAAAGTCCGTACCCAAGCTACGACTGAACTCGTCGAGAAGAGGAGAAGAAGATGCCGTGATTTAGACGAACCGAAAGCACGAAGAGGTACTGCTAGAACAAGCCGTTTTAGGCAGAAGAAGGCCGGGGAGAAAATTAACAGTGCGTCGGTATCATACTAGGTGTTAGTCATTTGATTGCACTTGTGTTCAAAGTTTCGAAAGTAAAACAGATATAACAAAGAAGTTAAAGTAGCGGGGAACAAAAGATCTGACTTTTAAATTTTAGGATGTGTACTCCAAATGTGCTCGAAGGTGTGTAGTGGGTTTTCTAAGGCCAAGAACATTGTGAAAAACAATTAAGTATAGCGAACATTGACGTACATTATAATTTATGAACTTGGAATGTTTTAAAGAGACTATCTTGAACTTTAATTACAAACAAAGTATTGTTTTAATAACAGGTTAAATTGTTCGTTGGCCAATATTACATTTATTGGAGAGGATTGTATTATTTAGCCATAATTTTGTTTATTCGTTGAAAAGAATATTTAGATAATTTTGTGTGTGAAAACAATTTTGTGTGATTATTTTTACCAAAGAGTGTTATTATTTGATTTGTTTAGAATGATATCTATTCAGGGAATTGTGTGACCTTGGAGAGTGGGAAGGGGAGAGACCAGCTGATCCGAAGGTCAGGCGATCAGCCGAGCATCGATTTAACTGTATTTCTCGAGGGGTGTCAAGTAATTTGATTATCTATTGTTTAACATTTGTTTAATATTGGTTTATGAGACGTCTCATTATCATCATCATTACCATTGTTTAGTATTATCTTGTCATTTTATAATCATCTTTAAAAATACTTTAGATGCTATGTCAACCGATAGTTGTTGAGGTCAAATCATTTATTCAGGGGTTGATATAAATATAAATGAGGAAGAGTTAATTTGTCGGTTGCAAGAAGGAAAGAGGAAGGAAAAGTTTAATATTTTGTGAAGTGTATGTTTAAAGAATCTTGTTTACCTATTGAAATTAATAAATAGAATTTTTAATTAAACAAAAACCCTTTCGTTTGTTCATTTACATTTTTATTAATTTAGAATAAAAGGTTAGGTTAATAACATTTAAACATTTATGATATATTAAACATTTATTAATCTATAGTTGACATTCAACTTTATTCTCATAAAATTTTTCATTATGTTTATCCAAGGAAATTTACGTCTCATTATTAGACATTTTGAGTGGTGTGAGTGTTAATTGGGGGAGTTCTTTAGTATAGTTCTCTTTCAAAGGAGTGGCTGGTTTAATTCAAAGTGTTAGTTATTTGTCCGGCAAACATATATGGGCCCAGCACTCGGATGAAAACAACATCCAACTTTGTTACAGACCATCTTTATTTATCGGAAGTGGATAAGTATTTTGTCAACGTTTTGGAGTTCGACGCAAGGAGAAGAGAAATATCGTGCAGGAGAAAACTGTTTCTTTAAGGTTATAGGTAAAAGGTAGCAGAGCTTTATGCTCATATGTTTTTGTTTTTTATTTTTTATTATTTCATTGAAGTGATGCGACTCAACGTCCCAAAATGTGTCATTATATTTGTATGTGAAAACAAAATGTTATAATCTTTCATTACAATTTGTTGCGGGTGTAAACAAATCATTTGAGGTTACGTCTGTATTGTTGCCTTTCGTAGCAGAAGGCAGAGAAATTGAGGGATAACAGTGATCCCTTTTCAATGCCGAGTAAGAAATTTAAGGAACTCTTACGATTTCCTAAAGACGTTGCCCTGGAACTATTAGACAGAATCGCGCTTCACCTTCAACCCTCCATGCGCAACACTGCTGTACCTGCAGTTGTATAAATAATTTTAAGCAATGATTGTATTAGTCATACCAATGTACGTTACAGCCTAATTCATATTCATTTCCGGTAAGAATGAGGCAAAAACTATGTTATCAATTTAATTAATATTAATTTTAAAAAATTTCTGCAGGTCATGACAGCCCTGCATTTTTCTATTCCTTGACATCTTTATTAAGTTCATTTTCACGAACATTTCAGGTTGTTCAGAAATATAACTTATATTTTGTACTGCTCTGCATTAGTTTTCACAGATCGTTTACGTTCCTCTTTCATGGCGATGGTGTTGTCCACAATGGCGTTATTTCAGTGCTTGTGCACTATGTCAATATCACACATTACGAGCGCAAAGCGTGGAAATCAAACAAATGACGGTCACTTGCCTTTGAAGTTAGCGAGTAGTCAGTCCTGGTGCTAACGATACATGTAAACAGGAACTGAAACTCTACCGAGGCAAGTTACAATATACCAGCTCTTACCGATATCGTTATGTCACTCGTTGGGATTCTTAACGGCTTGCGTAACGAGTCAGGATAACGAAGGATTACAGAATAGGCCTGAACGTGCCTCAACTAAAAAATCCAACGGACAATGGCTGCTATGTGCGCGCCGTCCCTCTTTTGTCAGGAGCCAAAATTGAAGCAAGTTGCAATATCTCCCTCCATGGACTGATTATTATAGAACCACTGGAAAAATAATGCTTATCCCAACGAGTTTCATATCCCAGGAACAGAGTGCAACAAGGAGGATGAAGTTTACTCAAGTTTGGGTAACAAATATTATCAAGATGTCACTTACACTGCCCGCGAAATTGAAACTAGCCATGTCCAATCAATTTCACCGAGTCTCAGTATGTCAGTGATAGACACGCCCATATCTCTTCCCGAGCATCACTCGAGTGATGCCTGGAAGCCAACTATCAGTTGAAAAGCCTAAAGGATAAAGAATTATTACTTTCGCAAAGTGATCTATTGACATCGGCGATAGCAGACCAATTAAACAGAAGCCCTACAGAGTATCACATAAGGAGCAAAAAATAATTCTAGACGAAGTGGACACATATGTTGAATCAAGATGTTACTCAGCCATCATAGTCCGTGGAGTTCACCTGTCGTATTAGTGAAAAAAAAGGAGGAACCTGGAGTTTCCGTGTGGATTACAGGAAACTGAATTCTCTTACAAAACGAGATGTATATCCGCTCCCAAAAATTGATATGACCTTGGATTCAATTGATGATTCGACATATTTTCAACCATTGATCTTCGGACGGGATACTAGCAGATGAAAGTTGACGAAAAAGATCTTGAAAACACAGAGCTTGCGACACCTGATAGACTGAGTTCAACGTTTATGCCGTTTGGACAGAGTTATGCGCCCGCTACATAGAAACATTTGGTGGACAACAATCTTCGTGGATTAAAGTGGTCGGTTTGTTTGTGCCACTGGATGACATCCTGATCTATTCACGTTAGTTCGAGGAGCACTCAAAACTACTTAACACCTTGTTAGGATGCCTTAACGCCGCTATCCTAAAGCTAAATCCGAAGAAGTGCAGCTTCGACACTCACGCAGGAGCTCCTACGGATTGACCTCATATTACGAAGGTTCATTCCCAACTTTGCCCCCATTGCCCGACCATTATCCATCTTTATGAAAAAAATACAGCCATTCACATGGAGGAGGAACAACAACGAGCATTCGACACAGTGAAGCAAGCCCTTGTCACCAAACAGATCCTCGCACATTTTGATGAGACAGTTCCTACTCAACTCCACACAGATACTTCAAACTGGAATCGGAGCCATATTAGTTCAAATCACAGATGAAAAACAACATGTGATAGCTTATCAACCAACTTCCCACCTGCTATTACTTGTGATTCCAGCCTACCTCCACCGGTGTCATCCAACTTTGTCACTCCGATCCGATTGCATCTCACCTAGGTACAGCGAAGTCGATCGCTCGAGTCTGCCAAAAGTATTTTTGGCCGGGACAGACCAAGGCTTTATGTCGTTTCGTTACCGATGTCTCACCTGTCAAGTTGGATAGAGCTGATCTCAACTTCCACGAAGCAGCCTCCAGCCCTTACCTGTCGCTGAAACACCATTTTACCGTGTAGGTATTGATTTATTAGACCGCTTCCCAAATTCTATCGCCGGTAACCGCAGAATTGTTGTTGCAATCGACCACTTCACCAAATATGCAGTCACCAAAGCCTGCCGAACGCCACCGCATCAGAAGTAGCAAATTTTCATGGAGTATATATTTTGCTGAAAGATTTTGCTGGAGAGCCGCAGATTCTTTTAATTGATGGAAGACCACAGTTTATGTCGGCAATGCTCGCCGAAACACTACAATTGCGCCGAACAATCCATCACAAAACTTCCAGCTACCACCCACAAACTAGTGGTTTATGCGAAAAACTCAATAGAACTCTGGCAGACATGATATCGATGTATGTTGATGTTGACCACAGCAATGGTTGTTGTTGTTATTTGTTGGTGTTTTAATGGCGCAAAAGCAGCAGTGGCTAAGCTGCGCCAACCGCAGAAATTGGGGCTCCGTACTACATTTCATCACAATTGCCTACAATTCATCAGTACAGCAGAGTAAAGGTTACACTTCTTTCTTTCTCCTACATGGAAGTAACCCCTGCACAGTGGTGGACACCCTACTGCGAGTACAACTCGAGTGGTACAAGAGTATCCTGCCCTCCTCAAAGCATCATTAGACGAAGTGCATCAGCTACCCCGGATAAACATCAGAGACGCAAAACTCATGAACAAAATAATTATACCAAATGTAACTAATAACTGAGTTATCATGATTAATTGAAAGAATTTCTGAAACTCCACATGATACTGATATTTCGTCTTACTTACCGTAAAGAAATTTACTAGGTTTTTTATTTAAATACAGAAAAGGAACAAACATTCTCAACTGAACAAAACTAAATAATAAAGGTATATACAGTGTAACCTCCTTTAACGGACACTCCGAATAGGGGACACCTCTAACTAGCGGACATTATTGCGGGTCCCAGTCCCTTAAAATAGGACATTCCATGTTATCCACTCCGAATAGCGGACACTCTGAATAGCGGACAGTTATTTTAACTATTTTTTTTTTTTTGATCGACGTTTCGACAAACACATCATGGTTGTATTTACATCGGTGTCCCGTACATTGATACATTGTATCGGTGTCCCATGATTCAATGCACGAATCTGAGGCCCTTTTTTCACTGCTATTGCTTTTTAAATATCAATCCCTCGTACGGCTATCCTTTAAACGTGTTGATTTAATTTAGTGCGAATTAAAATTGCGTCAAAAAGGAAGAGATTGGTACTGAAAAAAAACGTTGATATTCTTGAAGTTACTGAAAAAGAAAAGCTGAGTGTGCGTTGTCTTGCTAAACGTTTTAAAGTTGGAAAAACTCATATTTCAAGGACAAAGATGAGATTAGAAAAATGTGGATGGTGAATTCAAAAGAAAATTCGAAGAATTTGAAGTTTCATAAAACTGAAACAAGCAAAATCGACGAAATGGTGATAAAATGGTTCCGCTTTGCTCGTGCAAAGAACATTCCTATAAGCGGTGTTTTGCTTCAAGAAAAAGCCAGAGAATTCGGTCAAACTTTAGGATTGGACACGTTTAAGGCATCAAATGGATGGCTAGAAATTAATTTTCTGTATACTACAATTAATTTTATCATTATTTTAAGTAAGACAAACGGATTAGCACTGATTTAAAAAGGAATATAGTATATAATTTGCAATTGTTCCTATTCTCTCATATCGCAATGGTAATTGTAGAAATTTTATTAAGATTGTACGTAATTTTTCATTAAAATGGCATGCTATAAGCTAAAAAATGAAAAAAAAAGCAGTCCTCCCGAATAGCCGACACCTCGCAATAACGGACAAAACTTCCGGTCCCGTGACTGTCCATTATTCGGAGGTAACAGTGTATAACATTAACAATAAAACATAACCTTTCAAACAAATTATTATTAAACAATACAAAGGAAACAAAACATATCAACCTTCCAAATTAAACCTTTACTAAACAATCATAAAGAAACCACAAAATTTTCACTAAAACCGGAGAGATAATTTATTGAATTGCAAACTAACTTTTAATTTCTTATTCATTTATTAAGAACTTTCTATAAATTCCTAGAGAAATTCTATTTACTTACAGAGATTTGTCTTTATTGAAACAAATGCAGCAATTTATTAAGCATTTTTTTATTAAGCTGTCCATCAATAGCTATCACACAAACACTCACTTATCAAGAACAGGGTCCCATACTATATGTACATACCACAAAGCCTTAGAATTAGTTAGGAAATTTATGGACACAATCACACATCCCTAACCATCCTTCCATATTTTTTTTCCTTTTTTTCTTTACATTTGGCAATGTGTGCTTTGGTCCTTGATCCGCCATGTTGTCTTAGCAGGGAAAACCCAAGAATTGAAACTTTTACATAATAATAACAATAATATATAAAGTTATATACAGTTTTTATGAGTATCGGAAACAAGTCAGTACTTTTTTAAATATTTTTAATTTTTTCATGTTTAAAAAGTGCGTTATTGGTCTTTATTGTTTGTTTACATTATAATAACTGAAAATTGTCATAGTAGATTATAACCTTAGAAAAGAGTAAAAACAAGGAATTTCTTAAAATTTAACATGTACAGGAGAAAATAATATCATGAAAATTTATATTTAAATCATTTTACAAGTATATTCTACCGAACTTACTACATCAGGATCTAATGGGAGCTATTTAGCTTTATTTGTTTTTAATTTGATTTTTTTAAAGATGCCTTTTGAAATTTTCCATGAAATTGCTTTTAATGGTAAATCGTTATTAAAGTCTATAAATTGTCAGTTTAATTTTGTAACATTTATCTTTAATTTTAATTTCTTTTCCAAATTTGTCTTGAATAATTGTGGGCTACTTTAATTTAAATTTCAGTTTAAAGTTATTATAATTCTTTATTATTAACTTTATTTGTATTGTTTACTATTATTTAATATTTGGAATACTGTATTTTTATAATTTTAGGGCGATTTCGGTGGACCCCTAATGTGCTATAACAATCATCAGTGGCAGTTAGTAGGAATTTTATCCACAGTTAAAACAATTTTTAAAAATTGCAAGAATAAAAACAATTGCAATGAAATCTGCAAATACGGTGGATACAGCAAGTTCATTTTTGTTCCTCAATATGTGACGTGGATTAAGGATATCGTGAAAACAAGTGATCTGCGATAGAGAGTCACCAAATATTTCCAAAATTGATTCATTCTTCTGTTATTTATACTCTTGTATTTTATAATTTCGATGTTGTTATTATTTCTTTTAAATTCTTATTTTCAGATATCAAATATTTATATATATTACCTTTATAAAGTATTTGCGTTTTCACTACATTAACATTTTGATAAAGTGATCTGTAGGGAATACTGAAACAGATATTTTATTAATCATATTTACACTAGACAACAAAACATTTCTCAAATTGTTAATAAAACATCCAATGTCTTTCTCATAATAGTTTAAAATAATTGATTCGAGTACTTACTATAAGGCACAAGTGGCTAAACCCCACATGGATCGTTGACATACAAGTTTACCTTCCGGAAATACAGAGCTACTTTTTGAATATATTAATAAATATTGAGCTACTATTTCTACAAAAGGGAAATAAATGTTTGCAAGCTTTGAAATTATTGACCAGGCATAAATTTTTTTATTTACAATTTTTTTCTTTTTTTTTTGCAGAATTCTCTTCCTTATGCCTTCAATAGACTACATCTGAATTTTGGTTTCATTTCGTTCATTACTAATCGCTGTAGATGCCTCCAAATAGGGAAAGTTATTTTATTGCCACCTCGTATTATTCGCCTTTTACACTAGACAACAACACTTTTCTCAAATTGTCAATTAAACATCCAATGTCTTTCTAATAAGAGTTGGAAATCATTGATTCGAGTACTTACTATAAGGCACAAGTGGCTGAACCCCACAGGGATCGTTGACGTACAAGTTTAACTTTCGGAAATGCAGCTACTTTTTGAATATATTAATAAATATTGAGATACTTTTTGTACCACAATTTCTACAAAAGGGAAATACATTTTTTCAACCTTTCTTCTTCTTCTTTCTTTTTTGGCCAACTAGGGACCACGTAAAATAACTTCATGATTTTCTTCCCTCACTCATTCTCTTCCTCCAGTATTCTTTCATTCGTTCACTCTGTTGCTTTCGTCTTTCATCTGTCCAGATTTCCCTTGTTTTCCTTTTCTGCTTTGCTTGAAAACCAATAAAATTTTTAACTGCTGATCTGAGCATCCCCCTATTCTCTAATTCTTCCGCTGTTATTCCCATTTCTTCCATGTCGCTTTTCACCTCTTTAAACTAGGTTATATGATATTTAGGGTTTTTATCAAAGTAGTTAAAGACTTGCTTTGACAATCTTTCATCATTCATTCTACGAAGGTGTCCATAGAATGTTATTCTCCTCTTTCTCATTGTGTCCACAATCCTCTCTATTCTCTCGTATATTTCTCTGTTACTTTTGAGTTTCCATTTTCCATTTTCATAATTTGGACCTAGAATTTTTCGGATTACTTTTCTTTCCTTCTTCTCAACTTCATTTAGCTGAGTGGCTGTATTCATCGTTTGGCATTCTGATGCATACAGGCTCTCGGGTTTAATCACAGTTTCGTAATATTTTAGTTTTGTATTAGTGGAGACAGATTTTTTGTTATAGATATTTTTTGTTATTTGGAATGCAAGTTCCATCTTTCTCGTTCTTGCTAAGTTTGCTTCTTTATCTAATGCATTTGATTGGATTATTTCTCCCAGGTATTTAAACTTGATGACTTTCCTTATCTTTCCAACTAACTGATTGCGCCGCCGCTAGCGACGGAGGATTTCCCTTTTGGGGTTCCTCCTGGAGCAGTTTCTTTTGAAGAATTTTCCATCATGCATGGTTATTTGAGATTTGGTGGGGTATATGGCAAGATCCATATCCAAAATAAAACCGGGATTATGAGTCTCAGAGTGCTCATTCAGCCGCTCCTAACATAGAGAAACAGACGCTGTTTACAGTCGCTCATTGTGAGTCAGACACTGCCTTGCAGTAACTCCATCTAACTCGGAGTTGTGTGTGCCACCGTTGAACTTGTTAATTTCTTCCGCTGCCACACTTGGGTTGATGACCTGTATATTCATCCACCAGCTCAAGAGACTAATCTTTTGAGCTCCCCATCTCTCGTCAGCACCTGACTTAGAATCCCACTGGGGTTAGAACCCAATCTTCATCTAAGTTGCTCAGGCCCAAGGTCCACCACGTAGAGGTGAGAGTGGAGTTGGAAAGGAGAGGCTAAGTGTCCCGGTTGGGAGGCATTGGTTGCGCATCACTTCCCCATTGGACCCCTTTTCAACCTTTATATATATTTACCAAGTTCACTTGAGTCCATTGGATTAAATAGTAAGTTTAATGTTCGCATAGTCTCATTAAGTGTAAATGAAATACAATTTCCGTTTTTTTCTGAGGTTTTTACGTACTACTTTAGCGTAATAAATACGCT
>JAFIDM010071868.1:3402-30156 GCA_023159025.1 Thereuonema tuberculata
GTGAATTCGTGCAAGTGATTAAAGTAAACATATTTATGTAACAAGAACTTTTGAAAGAATATATACATAGATTTGTTTTAAATGCATTGGCTTTGTTTTTATTTACAACAGGTTAGCTACACATAAGTACTATCTTGGTCCATTATATTATTCGTAAGTTCTCTGCCGGAGTTAAGGTTTCAATTAATAACAGCTCCATTAGGAAGCATTAAGTAATCGCTTCTACAAGAGGGTTATGGCCCCCAGCGACGATTCCACTGCGCGTAGTTCAAGATAGTTAAGGGACCAGGAACGATTCCAATGCGCATCGTACCAAGATGGTTTTGGTCCGAGCAACGATTCCACTGAGCGCTGTAGGAAAGGTCATATCGTATAATACCGTGTAACTAAACGTTGTCGTAAAAATGGCAGGAGTAATCCTCAAGTTTGATGGAGGAAACTACGCTAAGTGGCGTATGCACACTAAGTCTCACTTGCAACGTGATGGACTATGGGATGTTGTAAACACCCCCTTGGGTGACATCAAAAGTATGGAAGATGCACCTATAAAATACAAGCTTCTGAATAAGGCACAAAAAGCGATAGGTAGGATTAGTGAATCCTTAGAAGATAATTATCGCATTTTTTTAAATAATCAGAAATTTTAAAAATTGGTTGTTTTTATTAAGGTAATTTCTCGAAAATTGAAATAATTTCAAGATCCATAAATGAAAGATAAGATTGTTTGTTTTGTTTTATCCAATTGTACGTCATAATATCTTGGTAGGGTAATGTAGAGTAAGATGACGAACTTGAGCTTCAGAGATTGTCCCTCGGATTAGTAAGTGGTTTAAAAACCCGAAATTTGAAAGGACACTTCTTGTAAACTTTATGTTCAATGAAAAAAATATGAAACGCTGTTTTACCTTCTCGAATTATGAAAAATATTTCACCAAAAAAAAAAGAGTAATTTTCGTCATCTTACCCCTTCTAAGGGGCAAGATGACGACGAAAGGGGTGGTTAAGATGACGAACAGATAAAAATAATACATTAAGATAGAAACATTTTATTTTAAAAATGCAGAGAAACAATTTCACTTACTAACGTGTGACATGAAGTAAAAAAGTCAAAGATGAAACAGTTAAATTACAATAACACATTGCTCGTAATGAAACAAAACTTTGAACAATTAGGTACAACAAAAATTTAGAAGAACATTATTGTTGGCTCTGGCATGTTATGTTTCTTTGCTGCAGCATTTACACTTGAGGTTTTACTTCAGCAACAGCTGCATTCATAGGCGCCTTATCCCACTTTCCCCTGTCACTTTTCCTTGCATAATTTCATGACATGTTGTTTATAATACCTAAAACATTCACAAATAAACAGTCATATATGAGGATTTAAATAAAAGAAAAAGATAACTGCAACTCAAATTCAGTTTCAAAACCAATTTTTAAAATAGGACAAAAGCTATTCATAAAAGGTACTCAAAAACATGTTGGGTAAGATGACAAACTAAGCAAACTTCTCGTCATCTTACCCACCCTGCCATTCGTCATCTTACTCACGCCGCCAGTTTGGTTTAGAACTTATTTATCATTACCGTAGCTTATCGTAAACAACCTACACTACATATGGTTCTTTACATTATGAGTTGTATTTTGAGAATATTTTATGAAAGAGCAAAAACAACTTAACATACTCGTAAACTTAATTCTTTACGCGGTGAAGTCAAAAAAATTACAAACGCACGGAAAACAAACACATCTTAGTCGCTACTGCTCGCAAAATAATCTTGCCCGACATCCTTTGCAGTGAACTACGTTACTAAGCACCTGAGTCTCAGAAATTGCTTGGACAGGTGCTCCTATCTATGAATGCGTCGGAGAAATACCGAGTTCGTCATCTTACACTCTTCGTCATCTTTCCCGACTTTCCCCTATTTATTTTCTCTTGTTGTCGTAATATTTAATTTGACTTTGTTATTATATATTTTATTTTTTATTAAACAAACATCTAGAAAGATTAATTTTTTATCAATTTCCTTTTCCTTTTTAAATTTTCTTTCTTTCTTTCTTTTATTAATGTCTTCAAAAAATTTATCAAAGTGCCGAATTGTGCCAAACCAATAACTAAAATGTGATCAGCATATCTGAAATATTCCATTTTGAATTTACTCTTTTTTTTTATATTACTCTCTTTTAATAACTTATTTATTTTTTAAAGGCAATAATAAAAGAATCTATATTACTAAAATCGTTTATTTCTCTGTCAGTCTGTCTGTCTGTCCGGCGCAATTTCGTGAGGGAATGGAAAATAGAAATAATTTTTACAATGAATCGTCCGCGACAAGAATCGAACCTACAACCTTCTGATCCGAAGTCAAACGTCTTATCCATTAGGCCAAGGTGACTACTACTTACTTTATATTGTTTTTTTGACTTATATGTCCTTCCCATTTTCCCCATCAATAAGGAATGTATTCCACCTTTTTGTTTTTTACATCTCAAGATTTTTTATTTATTTCTGATCCGTCTGTTTATTTTTAATTCGAAAATGACAATTAGAACTATAATTGCCGAAATGTTGGAATATTTTAAATATAATAATATTCTTACTTAACCAAATTCTATGTGATATTGAAAAATAAGCACGTGTACATGGGAGAAGTTTGAATAAAAAAAAAGATTCAACAAAGAAAGAAGCACTATTTCTATTAGATAGAATAGTGAAAAATCACTATTTGTAACTCAGAAACCACCGAAAAGTACCAATTGTAATTAAAAAAAGAGTTTCAAGAAAGACAAAAGCACTATTTCTATTACATTAAATACTGAAAAACCACTATTTGTAACTTAAAAACCAATACTATTTGTAACTCAAAAACTACTGAAAAGTATATCTATATTACTAAAATCTTTTATTTCTCTGTCTGTCTGGTACAATTGTTGTAATTTGTGAAAATAGAAATTATTTATACAAATTCACTACGTTAATCGAACATGCAACCATCTGCTCCGAGGTTAGACGTCTTAGCCATTAGACCACGAGGACTACATTCTAATCTCCATAAAAATTAAAAATATATCATAGATATATGATTCACACGCTGGTTCTAAAAACAATCGTGGATTGACCGAATGCAAACATCAAAAATTAAATTTAAAAAACAACAACTTATTTTTAGTTTACTTGATGTAATTTGTGTGTGTGTGTGTTTTTAATAAATAAAAAGTAATTTTCCGTTAAATACGCGGAGGCTTCCGGAGCGAAGCGACGGGTAGCCGACTAGTTAAGAAATAAAATTTAAAAAGGAAAAGAATATTGATAATAAATTAAACTTCCTAGATGTTTGTTTTAATAAAAAAAGTAATAACCTAGTTTTGAAGCATTTTCAGGAAGGATTATAAAAGTGATCATATACTAAATTTTGAATCAGGTTATGCTATTAATATAAAAAGCAATATAATTGATAATTGCATTCAAAGAATTGACAGGTCCACTAGCTCTGAAGAAGAATACATGAATGAATTAAACAACATGAAAATTATTTTAAAGCAAAATGGTTATAGAAATAATTTTATTAATAAAGCTGTAGTAAAATTCAACACGTTCAAAATTAAAGAATTAAGAGTTGATAAAGAGAAAAGAATATTTATACCATATTTAAATAAAAATAGTACACAATTAAAAAAGATATGTCAAAGCTTTAACGTTCAAATTGCTTTTGAATAGAAAAACAAATTAAAGAATATTTTATGTAGTAAGTTAGTAAAAGTGATAGGAAAAATGAAATGGGTGTTATATATAAAATAGAATGTATGAATTGTGGGGTTTTCTATATTGGGGAAAGTAAAAGAACAATTAGGGAACGGGTATTGGAACATGGAAAGTAATAAATCATTTTAAGAAAAAAAAATGTATATAATTTGTAATATGTAACTTAATTTAAATTATCTTTAGAATGATAATAGTAATCTATCCATTCAATTTTGAAAAATACAGGAATCTCTTGATTTTTTTTTGAACAAGGAGCTTCCATATTTCTGTCAACCAACATTCCAATTACCTCCGTACTGAGACCTTGTTGTTTACTGGTGACTATTCTCAGCTGATGAACGATAATGAGCGTGGAATAGCTATTCTGAGATGTCATCTAGTAAAATGCTGGGTCTCAACCTTTTAACTCGAAGATAATAATTTGTTAATGATAATTTGTCTTTCTTTAGAAGACAATGTTCTTACAGAATTAGAAGGTTATGTGTACAAGATATGTCATGAAATTTAAATATTGATAAGACAAAATAAAAAAAAAATTAATTGAGAAAAAGGTTTTGAAAAGAAATTAATGGAACGTCCTACAGTGCTATACTGATGGTAGCAAGATTGATAATAAAACAGCAGCAATTTTATTAACAAATTCTTTGATAACAAATTCAGATTGGCTGATCAGTGTTCAGTTTGTTCAGACTGAATTATTTGCAATTAGCAATGTTTTGGAATGGATAAAAAATTCAAAGGAAATTATAAATGAAATTGAAATATATTCGAACTCACAAGCGTCATTAAAAGCAATACAGAAATGGAAAAACAGTAAAAAACTCATAAATCATATTAAACTAATATTCAGAATATAGAAGGCAAATGACAAATAAAAATAATACTTAAATTGGTTAAGGCACACATGGGAATTCAAGGAAATGAAAGAGCGGATAAGCTAGCCAAAGAAGCCACAAATTTGGAGGAAATAGATTATAATATAATTCCAAAATCTTATGTAAGAAGCAAAAATAGAGATCAATGTCTTCAGATGTGGGAATAACAATATACAGATTAATGAAAAGGAAAATTAATCAAAAAGTTTTTTCCATCTGTCTACAGAAGATCAAACTAAATTGAATTACAATCGGCTTTTCTATCACTGAATTTTTACTGGGCATGGAGCTTTTAGTGAATATCTAGAAAAATTTAATTTAAACTTAATGCACTTTGTGGAACAAAGTCCTGAAAACCAAAGCCCTGAACACTTAGCTTTGAAATGTAAACATTATTATCAGGAAAGAATAAAATAAAAACATAATTACAAATATCAAATTGTGAATATGTTAGCATTTTTACAAGTATTCAGAAATTTGGAAATAACCTTAATATGTCTTTATTAAGGTATGTTCGCAAAAATTAAAAGAATTTCAAGATCCATAAATAAATGATAAGATTGTTTTTGCTTTATCTTTCTGTCTTTTATTAATGTCTTCAAAAAATTTATCAAATGCCGAATCCTGCCAAACCAAATAATTAAAACGTCAACAGCATATCTAAAATATTCCACTTTGAATTTACTCTGTAGTAATAATATATTTATATTTTAAAGACAATAATAAAAGAAATCAAAAAAGGCAATAACGTAGTTTTGAAGCATTTCAGGAAGGATTATAAAAGTGATCATATCCTAAATTTTGAATCAGATCATGCATTTAAAAGAAAAAGTAATATAGTTGATAATTACATTCAAAGAATTGGCATTCCAAAGCGAGGCTCAGGTGCGGACGGTCGCAGTTTTTTAAGCTCCGCTAATGGTTAGCAAACTAATTGAATGTAATTCTGTGTAGATGTGCTCAAAGTGGGAAAATTATTTGTACAAAGTTCTGTGCAAGTTCAATAAGTGATAAAGGATAAGTAAAGTAGAAAATTACTTATAAAATATTCGAAGAATAAAATCATGTGAGACGCAGTCCAAGTATAAGCGATTAGGACGGTGGATCAACTTGTGTGGCCTGTAAGTACTCTAATTTCATATAAATAGAGATACAAACTGAAAACAATAATTAATTGAACTGAACTGAACTTTTAAATTTATTTGATTAAATAAGCCAGTGAAAATATTTAGGCCGTCTTAAGCAATTTAAAGATGGAAGAGTTTATTAGCAGAAGACCTCGTGCAGGTAGTATGGGTAGTTTAAATTCCTCTAGATCTTGCATTAAAGTTAGCAATGATTCAAGAAGCCAGCTGGATATATTTGCTACTAGAAGTAATATAAGCAGATCTCCCCCGGAGAAATGACCAAAAAGAAATACTGAAGCGGAGAGTCAATTATCAGCGTTACAGTCAGAAGAGGCCATTAACAAGGTAGCAAAGGAAATGGAAGAAAATAAGCTGAGTGATAATTTCCGAGAAAATATATTAAAAGTTCTTCAAGAATTGAAGAAAGATATAGATGTAGTCAAAGAATTGAAGAAAGATATAGAAGCAGTCAAAGAAGAAACAAAGCTAATTAAAATAATAAAAGAAGAAAATGAACTCTTTAGAAATAAAATGATATATCTAGAGCAACAGGTAAAGTCACTTAAGGAGGAAGAAACGAAGAAGGCGTTAGAAAAAGAGAAATTGGAAAGAGAAATTAAAGATTTAAAAGAAAAGGTGATAGAAATGGAAAATAGAGGAAGAAGAAACAACTTAGTCTTCTATGGAATAAAGGAAGAAAATGAGGAATCATGGGAACAAACGGAAGAAAAAATAAAAGAAATATGTAGAAAGCCACTAGGAGTGGAGGTCCAATCCATCGAAAGAGCACATCGATTAGGAAAAAGAAATACAAAGGACACTTTTAAGGTACGACCGATTATTGTAAGATTCTATGACTGGAAGGAAAAAGAAAAAATTATAAGAAATAGATCTAACCTTAAAGGTACGAAGATTTATTTGGATGAAGACTTTTCAGCAGAGACTATAGCAATAAGGAAAAAGTTAATAGAAATTATGTTACAAGAAAGGAGAAAAGGAAACTCAGCGAAAATTATTTTTAATAAGCTAAAGGTAAATGATAAAATATGGTCGTATGAAGAATGGATGAGAAAAGCTAAATCAGAAGAAAGGGGGAGAGTAAATGAAATAGGGGTGAAGAATAGTGAAGGAAAAGACTCAAAAAACGAGAAATCATAATTAACCAAGGTGAAGAAAGCTTAGGTTATCAACAGAGGTTTCAAAAACCTGAAAAATGGTCAAGTTGTAATAGTAAAGGAGAAGAAAGTAATTTACAAGCAATGAATGGAAAAAAGAAAAAGAATTCCAATAAGGAAAAAGTTAAAAATAATGTTCCAACGATAATAGCCTGGAATGTGAATGGTTTAATGAATAAGGATAATAGTGATTTAAGGAAAGTGTTAAATGACTTCGATGTAATAATTTTAATTGAAACATGGTTGTTAAAAGCTGAAAATATTGAAAATATTGGTTTAAGTAATAGATATGAATGGAGTCATAAATTAGCAGATAAACAAAGTAAATTTGGAAGACCAAGTGGGGCATTAGTTTAGGAATAAATAAGAGCAACAGTATTAAATTTGTGTCGCAAAAGATTTATGAGGATTGTATTATTGTAAATATTGTGAGTCGAAAAGACCCCTATAAGTTTATTGCAATTTATAATAAAGATATAAATAGATTATTACATAAATTAAATGAAAACATTATAGAGGATTTAAAAAATGATGTAAATATGATTGTTATAGGGGACATGAATGTGCGCGTAGGTAATTTAAATTGTAAATGTATTAATTCTAATTTTGAGGACGAATTATTATTTGAAGATAGAAACTCTTTGGATAAGGTGTGTAATAAAGAGGGAAAATTACTTATGGAATGGGCAAGAGAAAATAATTTAGAAATTTTAAATGGAAACTATGAAAACAATAATGTAGGAAACTGGACTTATATTGGTAATACAGGATGCTCAGTGATCGACCTTTGCTTTGTTAACGAAAAATTCTTACAAAATGATATTTATTTTGAAGTAGGGGATTGTTGGATATCAGACCATCTGCCAATCTCAATAAGAAATAGGGTATGTAGAAAAAATATAGTTGAGAATGTAACAAAGAAATATATATATGGGAAGTGAGTTTAATAGGGGAAAATATAAATAAATATAAAAAAGGTAATTTCAGAAAAATTAAACGATTTAAATTCTATTCATGAAATAAATGCATGTGATGAAAGCTTTACAAAATTATTAAAAGAGGGGGTATATAGTATAAGAGAAAAGAAAGAAAATATAGAAGAAAAGGGATGGCGTGATAAAGAACTTAAAGATTTATAAAGGAAGGTAAAAGAACAGTTAAAAAATTTTAAGAATGAAAATACAATAGAGGAAAGAAAATATATAGCATTGAAAAAACAATTTAAAAAATGTGCAAAGAGAAAAAAGAATTATGGGAGGAAAACATAAAAGAAAATTTTGATAGGATTAATACGGGTAAGGAATTTTGGGACATGATTAAGAAATACAGAGGTAAAGTAAGAAATTGTGATTATAAAAAAGAAGTAGATGATGATGTATTGGAGGATCATTTTATCACATTATTGGAGGGGGTTAGAGTTTCGAAGACTGAGAAAAGTAACAAAATTGAAAAAGGAAAGGAAAAAGAAATTGAAAATAGGTTAGTGAAGATAGATGAGGAAATAGAACTATTTAGTGAAGAAGTCAATCTCACAATATTAATGTCAGTTTTGAAACGCTTAAAAATGAACAAAGCTGCAGGCCCTGATGGAATAAAAAGTGATTATATTAAGAATTTGCCTACAGAAGGGATTAAAGTATTTTTAAGCTGGATGAATCGGATTTGGAAGGCCGAAAAAATCCCGGATAATTGGAGAACTGGAAAAATTATCCCTATTAATAAATCGGGAAATAAATGCGACCCAAATAACTATAGAGGAATTACATTATTAAATACATATTTTAAGATATTTGGAGAAATTTTAAGAGGTAGAATAGAAAAATGGCTAGAAGAAAAAACTTTGATTGTAGAAAATCAAGCAAGATTCAGGAAAGGTTATTCGACAGTAGACAATATGTTCGTTCTAAATACATGTATAACTACAAGGTTAATGGAAAAAAGAAAGAAATTGTATGCACTATTTGTAGACTTTAAAACGGCATTTGATTCCATAGACAGAACAATATTACTAAAATGTTTGGAGGAAATAGGAATAAAGGGTAAAGTTTTGAGAATAATTAGGTATATCTATGAAGAAACTATAGTTACAATTGGGAATGGAACAGAAAAAATTAAATTTAATAAAGGTGTACGACAGGGTTGTGGCCTAAGTCCCGTTTTATTTGTAATTTTGATTAATAATCTAGAACTAAAATTAAGAGAAGAAGGATGGGGTGGAACTAAGATAGGAAAAGAAAAAATTTGTAGCTTATTGTATGCGGACGATTTGGTGTTAATGGCGGAAACAAAAGCAGAATTAGATAAGATGATTAAGATACTTAAGGAATTCACAAAAGTTAATAAACTAACAATAAATTTAAAGAAAACAAAAATTATTATTTTTAGGAGAGGAGGAAAAAGAGCGAAAAATGAAAAGTGGCACTGGGATAATGAAGAAATTTTAATTACAAATAGTTATCAATACTTAGGAAGGTTTTTTACAACACAAAACAGTATAAATGAAAACGTGAAATATAGAAAAGAGAAAGGTGTAGCAGCGGCTTGGGAAGTAATTAAATTAATAAAAAGATCAAAATTTGAGGATTGGAGTAAAATTAGATTTTTATTTAAAACAATGATAAAAAGTATAGTAAGTTATGGAATGGAAATTGATGGATGGTTAATTAGAGAAGAATTTGAATCTATACAAAATTTGTTTATGAAAGTTGTTTGGTCGATGGATAGAGATGTCCCGGGATATATTATTAATGCGGAATTAGGTCTGTTTCCTCTTCGTCTAGATTTGCTAAAAAGAGCATTTACATATTTGGAAAAAATAATAAATTTAAATATAACAAGACTGCCGAGAATATGTTGGGTTTCGAAAGCTAAAATTGGAAAATTAAATAATTGGACACAAAAAATTAATGAAATATTTATTGAAGCGGGAGGGGTAGTAGAATGGGAGAGAGCTTTAGAGGCCGATTACTGGGCATCCAATAAAGTAAATATTATAAAGAGAATTGGCGAAATAACTTTGCAAAAAATATATAATAAAATACAAAATTCGGCATATAATGAATATTTCAAATTTTTAAATTGGCAAATAAATGGTCCCTATTACATTTGTACAAAAGTTAAAAATAAGTATATAAAAGAAGTATATATTAAATTAAGAATGGGATGCTTATGGAGGAAAAGCAAATACTGGAAAAAAACAGAAGATAAATTTTGTAGGTTGGGATGCAAAGTAATAGAGGGTTGGGAACATGTCATTTTTGATTGCGAGAAATTGACGGAAGAAAGGGAAAAATTGGAAATTAAGAATGTTAAGGATAGGAGAGGTTGGTGGTATAAAATTTTGTCCTCTCAATATGTAAATAAAAAATTATGTAAATTCATGATAATATTTATTGAGAAAGGGAAAAAAATGGAATTAGTATAGTTGCAATTGAATTGATTGGAAATGTAGGTTTTTTTTTTTAATTTTTAATTTTAATTTCTTTTAATTTGCCATTAAGGAATTATATATGTGTAAAATAGTTATAATTTTGTTTATTTATGCTGCTGCTTTGTTCGATTAATGAAATTGTGTATGTGTGTACTTTGTTTTTAGAATTTTTTTTTTTTGTGTTTCTCCTCTCTTAGGATTGATATTATTTCTTTGGATATATTTACATTTATATTGTTAATTACTTATTCTGATTGGGAGGATAAAGTTAAAATCAAATTTAATTTAGGATTAACTTATATTGTTGTAATTAAAAACTAAAAAATTTTATAATGTAAAATAATAGTCTAACAGCTTTGGAATCGTATAACTTGTAAAGGGTAAAACCCCGATTGAAGTTAAATAAACTAACTTACTTACTTACTTACTTACTTACTTACATTCAAAGAATTGACAGTTCCACTAGCTCTGAACAAGAATACATAAATGAATTAAACAACATAAAATTATTTTAAAGAAAAATGGTTATAGAGATAATTTCAGTAATGAAGCTATTGTAAAATATAACATCTTCAAAATTAATGAATTAAGCATTGATAAAGAGAAAAGAATATTTATTCCATATTTAAATAAAAATACTATGGAATTAAAAAAGATATATAAAAGCTTTAACGCTCAAATTGCTTTTGAATATAAAAACAAATTAAAGAATATTTTGTGTAGTAAGTTAAATAAAAGTGATAGGAAAAATGAAATACGTTATAAATGTAAAATAGATTGTATGAAATGTGGGTTTTTTTTACATTGGGGAAAAAGAACAAAGACAAAGTAAAAGAACAATTAGGGAACGGGTATTGGAACATGGCAATTACATAAAAAATAAGCAGGTTGATAAATCTGAGATAGCTGAACACTGCATAAATAAAGGGCATTATATGAATAATGAGGTCAAAATACTGTGGATTGAAAAAGACTCCAAAACTAGAAAAATAGTTGAAAGTATATTCATAAGGAATATTATTCTATTCAAATTATGTCCTTTGGTATTCCTTATGTCACGTTGCAGTTTGGCAACAGGTGACAGATAAGATAGCGGAAGTGACGGTTTAATTAAATTAATATAATCCTTTCAATTTATAGTGTTTATTGTGTGTTATTTTATTTTTATATACTTATTAATTGCTTTTGTGATTTATTTAAATAATGTTTGTTTATAATAAGGGAAATGTTTAAACTTCTCAGTTTATTTTATTGTAAAAATTGATGTATTATTTACATGATTTGTTGTTCCGATTTGACAAAGTTACATGATTTTAATGTTGAATTTAGATTCTCGTGAGAATCGCAAATCTGATCGGAATAACGGTTGAGAAGAGAGTATAGTCATGTGACTAATTTTGTAGCGCCCCATTGGTTGTGAAAAACCGAAACTTTGTGTTTTTTGGCGTGAAAGGAGTGTGAGAAAAAGTGGTGTTTCGGAGAGAGGCAGTTGGGGTCGGAACCGTTGAACCAGCGGGTGCGGCGAAATGTAGTCTCCGAATTTATCCAATCTATACTTCATTTTTATTTTAAATTTTGAACCTTTTTTTTTGGATAAAAGAACAATGTCGGAGTTAGTTGGTCAGTGAGTCAGAAAATCCCTAAATCCAGTGCCAAAATCCCGGGTGTCGGGATCTTACCAAATGACCGTACGCGTGTGTGTGTGTGTGTGTGTCGCCGTTAACAGGACAGGGAGGAATTACAAGTGTTTTTCACAATAAAATGCTACGAGTAGGATTTGTGTGCCGAAACCATGTGCGATGAATACAACTGAAGGAAACAAATGCTAAAGATGGCGTTCTTCCTTCGGCATAGATACTACAGAAAACCAAGACCCATCGACTATCTTACACAGGCGGAAAGACAGGAGAAGGACGAGCAAGACGCATATTGTAAGTAGAACATATTTCCTGGGGAGCGAAAATAAGGCGGAAACAAAGTGACTGCAAAAAAAAAAAAAAAAAAAAAAAAAAAAACCCGTTTTAAAACCAGGAAAATTTAGCCCTACAATTCGTACGGCAGAAACTGTAACTCATATACATGGTAAGCAGGGGGTAAGCATTTAGATATTAGTGTGGCGTCAGAAAATATCGTTTTGCTCAAAGAAAACTTAGGTGACGACTATAAGGTATAAGAAAAATAAGGTAAATCGTCATTTGTCTCAAGTTCAAGCAGAATTTAAGCATTAATGACCGACAAACATTAATTTGTGTGAAACTTTAGTGTCGGGAAGAAAAGCGTTTAATTCCGGCCCTAAAATACATATTCAAATCCATGCAGGGTGAAGCCATTACTAGCGTAAGGAGAGGAGTTAACTGTTTAAACATGATGAGTTACTATAACTTATTTTGTGTTTAATTTAAGTGTGCGTGTATTTTAGAAGAACACCGTTTCATAGTATTAAAAGGAATAAATAGTAAAGGTGAACGTACACAGGTGAAAAGGCCAGTGTCAGGAAAGGGGTTTGGAAAAAGAAAATTGTGTTAACCGAATAAAAACCTTGAAACAGGAAAATAATAACATTAAATAAAAAACTAAATATAATCTATAACTAAACATACATATACATACATACATAGTTCTCTGCCAAGGGCAGGTCCTTCACTGCAATCCAATCTTTCCTATTTTCTGCCTTCCTCTTCGTCTCCACATAAGATCCATTTACCATAATGTTGTCGATCATCTTAAATCTTCTTCTGCCTCGAACTTTTTTACCGTTCACCATTCCTTCCAGTGCATCCTTCATGAGGGAGTTTCTTCTCAGCCAGTGACCCAACCAGTTTCTTTTTCTCTTCCTGATCAGTTTCAGCATTATTCTTTCTTCACCCACTCTTTCTAGCACAGCTTCATTTCTTATTTTGTCTATCCATTTCACATGATCCATTCTTCTCCATATCCACATTTCAAATGCTTCTAGTCGTTTCTCTTCACTGGGTCGTAATGTCCATGTTTCTGCCCCATACAATGCCACACTCCACACAAAGCACTTCACTAGTCTCTTCCTTAGTTCTTTTTCCAGAGGTCCGCAGAAGATGCTCCTTTTCCTATTAAAAGCCTCCTTTGCTATTGCTATCCTCCTCTTGACTTCTTGGCAGCAGTTCATATCACCACTTATAGTACACCCTAAGTATTTAAAGTTGTTCACTTGTTCCAATGTCTCATTCCGAATACTTATGTTTATCTTCTTTGTCTTTCTTCCGATAACCATAGTCTTTGTCTTGTTTATATTTATCTTCATTCAATATTGTTCACAGCTGTCATTCAGCTGCAGTAGCATATCCCTTAGTACCATCTCCTCTTCTGCTAACAATGCCATATCATCAGCAAATCTTATGCACTTTATTCTTCTTCCTCCTACTATCACCCCTCCCATGTTCTGAAAACAATTCTTCACTAACTCCTCTAAGTAGATGTTGAACAGCGTAGGTGATAGAGGGCATCCTTGTCGCACCCCTCTCCCTATTCCACTTCCCTCTGACAATTTTTCTCCTATCCTGACTTTGACTCGTTGTTTTATATAAAGATTTGTTATTAGCCTTCTCTCTTTCCAATCCACACCAATTTTCTTCAAGATTTCCATAAGTTTATTGCAATCCACTCTGTCAAAAGCCTTTTCCAGGTCCACAAATACTGCATATACGTGTTTATTTTTTTCTAGATATCTTTCGCCGATTGTTCGCAGCAGTCCAATTGCATCTCTCGTACCTTTTCCTTTGCTAAAACCAAATTGCTCTTCTTCCAACTCTCCTTCCACCTTAGAATATAAACGTCTGTTCAGTATTCGCAGAAGAATCTTCGCTGAGTGCGATATAAGGCTGATAGTCCTGAACTCATTGCACTTCTTTGCATTATTTTTCTTCGGTATTGGCAGCAATACTGTTTCCATGAAATCATCAGGCCATTCACCTTTCTCATATATTTCATTGCATAATGATAGTATTTGCTTCTTGTCTTCACCCAAGCATTTAACTAACTCAATGTGTATTCCATCAACTCCTGTTGCTTTCCCATTCTTCATTTCCCTAATCGCTAGCTCAACTTCTTCCCTTAGAATGCAACATCCTTTTTCGTCTTCTGATACAGCTGTTTCATCTTCTATAGCTAAGTAATCTGAACGATTCCCTGTCTCATATAATTCTTCTACATACTTCTTCCATCTGTTCAAAATTCCTTATTTGTCGGTTATTTCATTGCCGATTTCGTCTTCTATCAACCACATGGACTTCTTATTCTTATTTGTGAAATCCAAACATTTTACTTCGCGGTACATTAAATCATATCTTCCTTTTCTCTCTAGATCCTCTACTTCTTCACATTTCTGTTTCATCCAGTCTTCCTTCGCCTTATCAGTTACTCTTCTTAGTTCGTTGTTTAGTTTCTTGTAATTTCTTTTACCTTCTTCTGTGTTGATGTTTTTCCATTTTCTCCTTTCCTCCATCATCTCCAACATTTTCCCTGTGACCCAAGGTTTCTTATTACACTTACCTTCTCTGTATCCTATTGTTTCTTCTGCTGTTTCCTGTATACAGCTTTTTAGATGAGTCCAGTATTCATTACTATTTTCAGGTGCGGATTCTAAATTAGAGGCTTTCTTTTGAAAATGTTCTTCAAATTTTCTTTTTTCTTCTTCGTTCATAAGTTTTTCTATATCAAACTTCTTCGTCACTTGCCTTCCTCTTATCTTTTTCAGACTAATATCAACTTCGCCTATCAGTAGGACATGATCTGAATTAATATCCGCTCCCGGTAGAGTCTTTGCATTTTTTAAGCAATTTCGATATCTTTCCTGTATGAATATATAGTCTATCTGATATCTACTGTCATCCCTTGGGCATGTCCACGTGTATCGTCTTCTTTTATGCTGTTGGAATAACGTATTTCCAACAATCATTTCATTCCGTTTACAGAAATTTACCAAAGATTCTCTTCTGTCATTTCTTTTTCCCAGTCCAAATTTTCCAACCGTTTTTCCATCTTGTCCTTCTCCTACTACTGCGTTCCAGTCGGCCATTAGGATTACACATGCACCCTTCTTCTCTTTCTCAACTATTTCTTCTATCTTCTCGTAGTTTTCTTCAACTTTCTCGTCTTCTAATCCACTATGTGGCATGTAAATTTGCACTAGCACTAAGTCCAATTTTTTCCCTTGTAGTCTCACCATTATCATCCGGTCATCTACATAACGCACTGATATCACTTTATCTTTCACACATGGTCCCAGTAGTACACCAACAACATGACTTCCTTTACATTCACCATTTGAATAAAACATTCTAAATTCATCACTCACCAACTCACCACTATTTCTCCACCTCACTTCTGATATTCCCCTCACATTCACTCTGTTTCTTCTCATTTCTTCCTTCAAGTTTTCTAACTTACCCGCTTGAAGAAGAGTTCTCACATTCCATGATCCAATCCTCAATCTTCTTTTCTTCTGTCGGTTGAGTTGCTTCATAAGGTGACCTTCCTCAGTATCCCCCTCCCGGACATCCGAATGGGGGGATAGTTTACGTCCGGAATTTTTTGCCGAGGAAGGATTCATCATGCCATGTTTGCAGTTTTTCTTGGGAAAAGTAATTGCGGTAGCTTCCCGTTGCCTTCCGCATACCACTCTCTCTTTCGATTCCAGGGGGCCCCGCGTGGAGGTGAGGAAAGTGGATTTGACCAATTAGGCCCTCCGGACTTCCCCGAAATTCACCACAAGAGTTAAATATCAGTTCCATCAGGGTTTTTGACCCGATCAGAGACCGGGAAATCCTAATTAGCCTTTGCCCCCCCCCCCATATAACTAATAGTAAACTTATATTAGTGTATTTTATTCTTACGAGAATTAACCATCTGAATTTTGGTGATTAAGTTAGTATTCATATTAAGTTAGTGTCTCTTATATGGGTGATTTTTTTTTTAATATTGAAACGGATACCCCTATTTTTTTTTATATACATAGACTAACTCAAATACAAAATTTTATCTTCCTACTTTAATATTAACCTGTGCCGACAGGGCTTTAAAGTGTATGATAATCTGTGTTTTTAATGCTTTCTGTCATTGAACTAGATCAGTTAAAATATTTTTATTTTGTAAGATTATAAAATAAAACATCAAGTTTAAAGTTAATGTAAGGTATTTATTAATAATAAAAAAAAGAACATTAGAAAATTATCATGCAGGATATTTCCTTTTGAGGGTATCTTTTTTGCAATCTGGATACAAATATCTATGCTCTCGCACACAACGTAGCAAGAATTACTTCTGTTCTTCTTCTGCAGTTATTAGGCCATGAAAATCTTGCATAAGTTTGACGGCTCTTTCAGCTGTGTCATTGACAGCTCTTAAAGAAAGAACCTTCTTTTTTGCCTCCAAATAGCCAACATCTTCTTGCCATGTAGAAACATGTGTCTGGAGGAATTCTTGATCAATTTTCAACCAAGAAAACAAATTGGTACTCTTAAAGGACACGAAATCATTTAATGATTTATCTGCAAGAATAAAATAAAGATATATTATTTTCAGTTTTAAATCTATCACATAAAAACAATGTAAGAAACAATGTAAGTATTCCCACTCATCATATAAATAATTAGATATCTCCTCTTTCGATGGAACGTATCTCTTTCCATAATCATACAAACTCTCTCGTTGTAAATTTACTACTATCATTTCTTTAACTTTTTCTTCAACTTCGTCATCAAACAGTGATAAAACGGCAATTTCTTCAGACAAGTACCACAGATGTTGGCTGAACTTGTTCAGAGCCGCTTGAGAGATCGACTTGTCAACTGTTTCGTATTCTTTTAGCATTTTTAAAAAGCACAAATCTTGATTTGGCACCTTCACTACAACACTGCATTGAAGCCAGGGTTTTACATACATAGTCACGATAAACAAACAAACCTCTTGCAGTGCTCGTTTATCTTTGGTGCTCATTTTGATCTGGGATTGCAGCAAACATATTTTTAAAGAGTAAATAGCTCTAGCCATCGATCTTGCTTGGTGCATTGCTCCTGGAGGTCTAATTTTAAATTTTCTCTCATCGTCTCCTCCTAAGAAAATAATAGCTAATTCGATGAGTTCCCTGTAATCATCACGAATAAAAGATTTTTTCAATTCTTCATTGTAGAAAGTCAATAATCCTTCAATCATTGTATCAGAAAAAAATAAATGTTGTTTAACAAAGTTGTTGTAGGTTTCAACAGCTATAGGATTCACATTTTTCCAGTTGTCTCGAAACTTTTTGAATAGTGGAATATCAGGGCTATTAGTGATTTGGTGAATTTTTAAGACCAGTTCATATTCATGATGCCGGCAAGCAAATAGAAGCAATTATCTCCCTAGTTTTTGTTCCAGACGTACAGAAGCTCCGTTTAAACGCCCCGTGTTAGATACCGTTGTATCACAGCACATTATTTGTACCTTGTCATCGAGGTTCCAATCAAAAAGAGCATTTGCCAAAACTTTAGCTTGTTGTTGGCCAGAAGAACTCTCCAGTCTTGGTACTGCAAGAAGTTGTTCTTTCTCTGCGAATGAAATAAGGATTGGCAAGCGCTCTTCTTTGGGACTTCTTATGTGTAATCCGGATAATAATTTTCCATCCCAGTGAAGGATAACTACTTCAGGTATATTGTTTTGAAAATCTGATTTTATTGATTCCGCTCTATCTTTTCTACTCTGTGCGAATACGTTGAATAGGCCTAGAAGATTTGTTGATAGGGAAATCATCACAGTTAAGACCTAGTGCTTCTACTACAGCCTGACGTATAAAAACAGAATCCCTTATGCTTAATTGACATCCATCTAATGCTGCAACTAACTTAGGCGTGATCAAGTCTTTCCTTCCTCTTTTTGTTATAGTTCCAGAACTGATGAGTTGAGATGTCGATGGCAAAGGTTCCTCCAGACTTTCATCAGAGCTAGTAGGTTGATCCTGTTCTTGAGGATGAAAAGAGTCTTGCACAGTATAAGGTGTCGACGAACTCGCAGAACACATTTGCTCGAGCCTTTTTTTTCTCTTTTAGCTTTCTCTGTCTTATTCGTTCTTCTTTCTCCGCTAACTTTTTGTCCACACCCACTAAACAACCTGGTCGTCCCGGTTCTCTTTGTCGTTGTAAAAATATTTTGTCTTTCATTCGTTCCAAAGCATCAGCGTGTGCTATGTCGAATAAATTATCTAAATTATTTTGAAAATCCTTCTCACGTTGCTTATAAAAGTCTTGTTTTTTTTTTTTGAATATTTTTGCAACTCTCTCCAAGCTTGATAAAGGTCCACAAGTTTTTTCACACAGTAAGGTATAGCTCTAGTAGGTATTCAAGCTTTTTCCCAGAATATAATACACTCTCGAACAACAAGATTTGCGCTTTCACTGATAGTCAATTTAACTTCGCGAATATTAAAAAATAGAACTGCAAGAACCTGGCAAGTAGAGGGTAACTTTGCACCTGTTATTTGATGATTAATGTCACCAACCAAGAAAATACGTATTTTTTGCTTCGTAATTCAAGTGCATTTTTTTTTGCTTCGTAATTCAAGTGCCATATTTTTAATGTAAAACAATACGTGGTAATTACTCGACAATCCAAGAGCGAATAACAAAGCCGCGAGCGTGCGCTGCTCCTTGCGCGCAACGTGTATGAACGTGTTTCGATGCATGTCGGCACAGGTTGCCGTTATCCAAATAAGCTAAAAATTTATTTCCGAGTGTTTTAGAGGCTAAAGAAAAAAACTAGGACCTATGCGTTAAAAAATAAAAACTTTGAAAAATAAGGGACACCCTAATGTTCATATATATATATTTTCACTTTTTTATGCATATTTTTGGTTCTTGCATTCTGGGGGAAGATACATGTGGGTTTGTTTCATGGGGATATAGGGAATTGGTTTATTGGACTGAAAGGTGCTCCTAGGGTAAGGGATTAAATAAAAAAATAAAAATAAATAAAAACTATCAGGAAGAAAACTGACGTATCTGGGATAATACATATATATATACATTTTGTAGAATTAGTTCAAGTTGTTGAAAGGAAAAGAAATACATATTTCTAATCAAAAGAAGAGAAAAGAATAAATAATTAGTATGTTGATTATATTCTGGTTTGGTGTCAAACCTTTTGTTATATTTATCCATTAAATATTTGATAAGGTTAATCTGGGATGTTTTAATATTTGTTGATCATAATTCATTGGTTCCCGTTATCTCATCAAAGGGAGAGTAATCCTTAAATCACAATTAATTGACGGTTATTAAATGTGACTTTTAATCTATCGCTCAAGGTATCATTTTGATTTGGGTACTGATCTGGTGTTTGTCACTCAAACGGGCCCAGCACCCGCTAATTTCCTCACCGGTAACAGGCCGATTCTAGGTTTCAAATCTGTCGATATCGTGTTTGATAGAATTTATTCACATCATATTTATATTGGTAGCAGTAGTGTAAATTTTATTTTATTATATGTTACAGTAAAGTAAATTAAAATTACACTTTGACAAAGATTTTGGTAGCAGATACGTGGTTGTTTTTACGACCCGGGGTGATAAGGAAAACACCCGGTGTCACTTATAAATATACCAAAGGATATACTTTGAATAGAAACAAAGGCTTTGGAATAGAAACGAAATAGACAGAAGTTGATAGTAATTTTGTAAAATTAGCAGGCGAATTAATAAATAATGTGTGTTTTGTTTGCCAAAATAATGCAAAATTTAAAGAATTGGAATATTTAGTTTAAGTTTTTATTGGATTGTTAATATCAATAATTTTATTAAATCTGAGGTTTTTTGAAATTTTAACAATATTTTTAATGTTATTTCTTGCTCATGTCAATGAATTGTTGTTATCGGAATTACTGAAATAGGCTTGATAAAGGGAAGAAGATGTTATCTTTCCGAAAATTTCCTATTGATAAATATATTTAATACATGAATTTTATTTTAATATATTTATTGGTGGTCGATGTGGTGTTTTACAAACTAACTTTTTTCTCCTGTTGATTTGAAAACGTAAAAGTTCATCAAAAAGCTAACTGTTTTTCTTCTTTTTTATTATTTTTTAATTTCTAAAAAATTATTACCTGAAAGTTTTCATTTTTTTTATTGTTTTATCAAAGAAAGCATTGAATCGTATGTTGTAGTTCACGTACAGTTTTAGTCACATGAGAACTATAGAGAATGAAATTGTAGCTGAAAAGAGCTACCTTTTTATTTTTTAAAAAAGAAATGTGACTAATTTAGATCTTTCGAAGTGAATTTTTTAATCAAGAAATGAGTACACATGGAATCATTTTTACTTTACTTAAAATTCCATTGTCATTTGTTTCTGGATATTCCATCTAAGCTTTTAAAAACAACTGTGATTTCTATAGTAAATACAACATATCATTTAAGGATTTTGTAACCCTATTTATGATTTTGTCGATTAGTAAATCTACTTGATAAAAAGGTATCAGCATCCTTGATAACTGATGAATTGCTGATTTACAATAAATCATGGCTATTCACCAATGAGACACAGCAACAGATTAGGTGAAGCTGTGTTCCTCCGATTTACGGGTGTTGGTTTATTATGGGTAAGTGATTGACATTTTTAAATTACTGAAGTTTAATTTATATGTTAATTTATATGTTAATCATAATCTTAATATTTAATCCTGTGATATGTTCTAGAAGTTAAGGTTTCTTAAAATTACGATTTGAAAATTTAGATTACTTTTCTACATTCTACTCGAATTAAACCGAGATAAAACATTCTGTTAATGCAGCAGATGACCCATATTGTTGACTGGAAACAAAGACTATAGTATAGTATCTTGTACTCTTAGAAGAAACAAACATAGAATAAAGGTAAGGAAAGATTTTTTTAATTTTAAATCACACAATAAAAATGCAGATTCATATGTTGTAATGGATGAACGTGTTTTAATTTATTTTATTAGCTTCTGCTTCTCAATGTGTTTTGTATAAAATAACTATCAACTTACTGAATATTTTATATTTAATAATATTCCTCTAAAAATCTAAGTTAATAAATTTCTAATTATTATTCTTAAAAATGTAATTATGCATTTCGAAATTCTTTCACAAGAATATTACAGAATTTACCTTGTAGGATTTGAAAAAACCTAGTGAAGTTATAAATGTAATGTAGCATTCAGAAATTGACAGCTTCACCTAATCTAAATGTCAGGGTTGTAAAGGTTTCGAGTGTTTATTTAATTTAGCTGCCTTTGTTTTAGAAGGATATACCAATGGCATTTCACAGCTGCCTCCCATTTATCATTAAGTCAAATTGAATCAGTTATTTTTTTACCTTTTGATTACCGTCTTTGAAGTTAACATCAATGTTTTAGTAGAAATCCTCCCTGCAACAGAATCTAAGAACAATGTCGATTCGACTACATTAAATTTAATGTAGAAAAATTAAATTTTGGTAGAAATTCAGACACGCATAAGACAGGCTCTATTCTGTGAAGGATTCGCAATTATAAGGCAAGCTGTATTCAATTCCAAACTTCATTCATCAAATTCGTTTTTTAGCCGAACAATTTGAAATAGCTTGCACATTATTGTTTGCCTTCGTTTCTCTTTAAATGAAATTATTGGAATTTATGAAGTACAGTAGACTCCCTCTTAACCGAACTTCGTTTAATCGGATCTCCACTTTAACCGACCGATTTTTTTTTTATCTTTAAAATGTAAAAAGATTTTAACGTGTGTTTTTTTATCATCATCATGATGTGCGATCTTCGTATATACGAAGTTACGCGGTCTACGGAACCTAGTGAACCCCGAAGGGCGAACCCCTAGGAGAAGCCGTAGATAAACTAGGGAACAGATACTGGGGGTGGTTTCCCGTTGCCTTCCCCCAGGACGCCATTAAGGAATGACGTCCGACCAGAGAGAAAGTAAAGAAAAGGCTGGACAACACAGGAAAGGAAATTGAAACAGCCATGCCCTTGCCGGGATTCGAACCCAGGAACTAGCGCACTGGACGCCACGGCTGGTCGCCGCCGAGACCGCACGACCACGCCAGCACGACATTTTTTTATACTTTATATTAATAAAATAAAAAAAAAAATAAAAAAAAAAACAAAAAAAAAAACAAAACAAAACAAAACAACTATAACTCACACATAAATCAATTCATTTATAAAAGGTTGAAATAAAACATGCTGAAAAAATTCGATACATTAAAAAGTTCCTAGTGCACGACAGTTTCGGAAACATATTCCCCATCTTCAACCAGACCTTTTTTTAATAATCTTTAAAATGTTAAAAATAGCTAAAAAAAAAAAAAAGAAAAGAGGGGGGGTTCGTTATTTAGTATCGGTATCGAGCGTATATCCAATACAGTTGCAAGGGATGCAAAGAAAGGTATTTCTTTGAGGGACGAAATCATTTAAATTGTTATTTGTTCTCGGTTGTACCAGACGTCTTAAGAGTTGAAAATTTGTTCAAAATGGCGAATTGTGGGAAAGAAAGCATATAATGGTGTCCATGGAGTTGCGATTAGATGCCTAAAAAACGGATTGACAAGGGCGAAAGTTTGCTTATTTCACTAACCCGGTTTAACCGGATTTTCGCTTAACCGGCTTATCCTCGGTCCCATTTAAGCCGGTTAAGAGGGAGTCCACTGTAGTCAAAAGGAAAGAAACTGTTAAAAAGTCAAGAAATGTCGACCTATGAAAACATCAGTATCTTGATTTCCTTTTAGTTATATATCGAGCACGAAATTGGATATAAATTTAAATAACAGGAAGATATCTCCTTTAAAACTATTATGCTAATGAGAATTTACTTTCAGATTTCCGTGAAAATGAAGCTGTATCTGTGTCTGCATTTGTGTTTCGTTTATATTTGGTTGGTTGAATCATCAAATATTCAATTCAATGTCCTTCAATATCTTTGTCACTAGAAGGACAAAGATATAAGGATATACTTGTAGCCGTTTCTCGTCGCATCGCAAAAGATCGGCGACTTTTACAAACATTAAGGTACGAATCAGGAAAAACGTCATTATGTTGAAATATGTAACATTCGCAATCGTATTCTGTCACTCGTAATATCATCAAAGTAAAATAAAGATTACTTTGGAAATTAAATAAATACATTGGTGATTAGAAAATTCCTTATGAATATAGACACCAATAAATTACGACATTTTGTCTACCCAAAAAAATAGTAGATAGAGACGCAAAATTAATGCACTGTAATAGAGGAAATTTACAAAGTCTGTGAAGTCTGTGTAATGTCTGATAAACAAAGACAATACATGGTGGGCGACCAATATGTGGTGCTATACCATCTTGCATGAAAACTATTGTCTCTAAATACCCGCGTTTTTGCATGGCTGGAACCACATGCCGTGACAAGAGTTGACAGTAACGTGCACTTGTAACATTGCACCGGACAGCACCTGCAGGTGTCATCTCCTCAAACAAATATGGACCCAGAATGAAATCCGAGGAAAAAAAAAGTAGATTCAAGGATTCGAACCGACAACCTTCAATAAATGAGTCGAAGACCTTCAGCATCAAGCTTCTGCTGATAACTGAAATGAGGTGGTTGCATTTCTAACATTTAAGCTAATAGAGGAAATCGAATGAAAAAACATTGCCAAATATCTCGAACATGGGAGGGGGTGGGTGTTGGTCCCTCAAAAAAACAAAAACTATTCCAACAGTGTTTGGACGTTTAAACACGATGGTGAAGTCTGTTTGTCGATCCGACTTTCTGTTCGGGAGTTGAGAGGGATGGACAGACATTGGTCGGACAGGATAAACGCAATAGCTACCAATTTTGGTCGCCATCATAAAATCGCTAAAAACAATCATCCATTATTAATCAACATCCAAACAAACCTTACTTCATAATGTATTAGAAAACATTTAAAAGGTTTATTTGAATTTCCAAGGTTTATTTGAACAAAGAACATTAAGACTTGGCCAAAGCCTCTAATGACATGTAATGTTGACATGTGACAGGGACATATAAAATTACATGTTAAGTTATGAAATATTCACATATTAGTCATGTTTATTTATTTTTAAAAATAAAAAGGAGCTTTTATAACCTAGAGTATTCATTCTACACATTTATCATGTGACTAAAGCTATACGTGAAGTGCAATATAAGATTCAATAACTTATTTGATAAAACAGCAACAAAATTTCAAGAAACTTCTGGTAAAAAAAATTAAAAATAAAAATAAAATTTTTTTTATGAACTCATACGTTTTTAAAATAATCAGTAAAAAAAAATAAAGTTGCATTCATTTCGTTTCAAAATCTTTTTCTCACGTAAATTTTACTTTATTTTGTTTTATCAACATTTAAATTTCAGACACAACCCTTTTATACACAACCCTTTTAATTCTGTAAAAAGATTGTAATTATTTCTTTAATGATTGTATTCTTTATTGCGTCAAGAAAGACAAATTATCATTAATATTAAAATAAATATTTATCTTGAGGTTTTTCAAAAAAAAATTATTAAAAATTCCTATATTTTTCAAAAAATTGAATGGATACAGTACTACTTTTCTTCTAAATATAATTTGTGTATTTTATATACAGGGTAAGTCAGTTAATGGTCAATATTCTGGAAAGTTATAGGGCATTCTAAGAAAAACATTCATAGAACCATGTCTCCTATTCCGAATAGTTTCTTACAGATATTTGAATCTACTTTGAATTTAAAGATATAGCGTATTGTTTCTAATATTTATTATTGAAGTCATAAATTTGTTACTTTTATTAAAATATTTCAAAATACCACCGTCAACATGAGTAGACTTTGTAACAGGTAGTGGCTCTTTACGGCAGGAGGTACGAACAGTATTGCACCAAATTCAAAGTACTATACATTCTATCTCCGAAACCGTTCGAAGTAGGACACATATTATATATATATTTTTCTATGACCTCACAGAATATTGATTTTTGATATTCTAAATAAACGTCATTTTATGTATTCCTTAATAATTGTGTCATTTATATATCTGACTTTTATAGGGCGATTAAAAATTGCCTCTAAAAACTTCATAGGTACATCAAGAATACCAAAACGTACCGTATTCATAGTAATACGTATGTATGAAACGTATGTATGGTTTAACACTTACGACTTAGTTCGTAAAATAGCATATTTAGAATTGATAATTGCTTTAATTGGAGACAATTTTTATTGTAAAAAAACTAATTATCTTAAGTTATATATCAAAATATTCAGCTAGAAAAAAAAAAAAACAATGACAGCAAAATTTCAACCGGTTGATCTCTACGTCAAAAATCGTATGCTTTTAAAAATCTCCGAAAACAGAAAGCAACGGTTGCACGCATAGCGATTAAAAAAGAAAAAGTTTTGATTTTTTTTTTTTTTAAGTTTAGTTTTTAAGTCTTAAACTAGACGGGTACCGTCGTTTCGCTCCGGAACCCTTGCATATATAGCATTAAAAAAAAACTTTATTTATTTAGGAAATTATGACTGAGATCGGAGAATATACGACTTCCCAACCCATTGTGGCCTTCTCCGCTTAACTGAGATGTATTGCGGGTGTGGCACCACACACCTGGGTTTGTCGCCACACACTTTATGGTCAGTTTGCCAGATTATCCCTATCCCGTGGGAATTTCGAAAAATCCGGCCTTATTCCATGACGACATCATAAACGGAACCTCTGTGCCAAATTTCAGCTTTCTAGGTCCAAGGATTTGGGGTGGGCTTTGATGAGTCAGTCAGTGAGGGAGTCAGGATTTTTCTTTTTATAAAGGTAGATTTTTATGAATTTTGTTTTGTTAAACACATTGATTATTTCTTCATAGATTATATTTGGATCTGTTATTTTCTCATTTTTAACTCTTATCATCCGAGATTCGTTCTTTATATATAATTCCTGGTGTTTCGATATCATGCTTATGAAAATATGATCTAGATTTGTTTTCGTATTTCCATGAATTGTACAGTTGTTTCTTGTTGTTCCGTAATACCCTGGTTTCACGGAACGACTAAAAACTGGATTCATCGCATTTTCTCGTTTTTGAGCACCACGTGACCAGCCAGGGCGGAAGTCGGTAGTCTGTCCGAGTTGTGACAAGTAGGTATAACGATTAAAGTCGTTTCCAACATGGCAGGCATTGTTCCCACCACGCCTCAACGAAAACAACATACAGAATGGAGTGAAGGTGAAACTGTAATTTTAATGGAAATGTGGCGAGAAAATATTGATAATCTGAGGCGAATGAAGCGAAATCGTCCAATTTATGAAAAAATGAAGATAGAATTAAATGAATCGTACAAGATAGGGAAACCTGCGAGAAAATCAAGAACAAAATTGATAATTTAATATGGAA
>JAFIDM010071869.1:0-30145 GCA_023159025.1 Thereuonema tuberculata
AGTAAAAACGAATATAGTACATTCGTGCTACACTTGGTTATGGTGGCATAAGTAATGTAATACTCACATACAGTTTGAAAAATAAAAACACTACAGCTATGAATTGCGATGAAAATGAAGGTGATGGAAATGATCATGATGCAGAAATGAAAAACCTTCGTATAATGAAATGCTAAATCATTTGTAACAATCCGACGCGGATTACAATTTGAAGAAAATACTGAATGGGGTTTTTTGTGCATTGTAAAGATGCGACGTACTCAGAGCAAAAACACTTTGTCAAAAAAAAAAAAAAACACCTCAGACTTTGCTAGTTAAATTTAAGATCGCATGTGGTAATGTATACATTGTCATTAAAATTATTATTTTTTTTAGGAATATGTATTGTTTATGTATTTTAAATCTGTTTTATGTCGTTTAAAGTAATTTTAAAAGGTGAATCTCTATTTAACGAATTTTCCCTATAACGAACTTTTTTTCGGGATTTAGCTACTTCGTTAAGTAGAGGTCCGACTGTATATTTATTTATAAAATGTCCGAAACGTAATTGAGATAGAAGCACCTGGAATACCATCCAGTTGTTTATAGACTGTATGATTCCTCCTCACAGCTACGCAAGCAATGCAACCTGCAGGCATACTAAAACACCAGAGTATCAAACAAACGTTGGGGGATTGCATTCAATAAAACAAAAGAAAAAAAAAGCTATAGGGCAGCAGATTTGAACTTAGGACCTTTTGTTTCCAATTCCAAAACTCTATCCACTGTGCCAACACTAAAATGCTTCGTTCACCTGAGACAGGAAGCTATGAGGCTAACCAATCTACAGGGATTCTGTGTTGCTGCTGCCAACTCCCTGGCAATGTGGCTTGTCGTGCTTCGGGGATTCCGTCTGTCTCTTAGCGACAAATAGCGGTCTTCCCGGAGCGTGGTGACATGTGAACTTCTTCTGCTGTAGCTTCGGACAATATTTCCATCCTGTTGGAAAGTCTCAAAAAGCGACAGATGACGCTGGATGACACGTTCAGTGCATGAGATACTTCCACTTGTGACTGACCTGCCTCAAGACGTCCTATCACTTTGCCGCTCGTTTGCAGGTCCAAATGGACACGATGGGCCACGGCTAACAATTGACATTGAATACTGAACAATCAGTGACCATAACTGTCAAACAATTAGTCCTGTGTCGTGACCCGCACTGCCACTACACAGGTGGCATTTCTGAACTTTATATATTCAGACAGAACGGGTTCTAACATTTTTATTATTTGTGTGGGGAGGGTATTGGGAAGACCTTCTGCACCCACGTAACAAGTTTGGTGTTGACCGGACAACCAGAATAGTTGATTCTGCAAGAACCCTTAATTTAAAGACATCAGTGTATTCCTGTGTAAGTATAAGACATCTGTGTATTCGGGATCGCAGCCGCAATACGAGGATCACGTGATATAAAGACGGAAACTTAATCATGAAAATCATTTATTAATGATTATTAATACTTTTTGTTTTGTTTAAATATTTCTCTCTGACTATCCTACAAAGCTTTAGAAGTTTATTCGTATGATTACCAATATATACATATTTAGACTACTAAGAAATATGCAGTCCAAACTTTATTTTTTATGTTTGGTAAATAATAGTATGTCAAATATTAGAGGCAACCTTTGTGAAAATTAGAAAAAAGTTAAATAAAAAGTAAATATGAGTTCACAGCAAATACATATTTTTCTTAACTTTCAATACCAAAGTATTGCAACGCGCCCCAAAAAGTAATATATATTATAAAAAAAATAAAATAATTTGTTTTTTCTTGTTTATTTTTCGACTTAATTTTTATTTTTGTTTGAGTCCGTATTTGCAAAAACAAAAAAGAATTATCACAGGTTTGGGCCAGTATAGGTGTAATGTTTATGAATTAAAAAATTAAAACATGAATTTAAAATATTAAAGTCAACACTTTCGATACGATCTACGAATCGTTGTCAAGTTAGGAATGATATTGGTTCCAGAATATTAAGGGGGGACGAAACATGATGCTGGATGAGTTTAGGGAAAAATAGGGAGAAGAGGAAGCAGCAAGATTGTAAGGGGAAGGGAAAAAAATAAATAAAAAGTCATTGACGTGGGGGAGGGAGAGAAGGTTTAAGTTGATTTTCGAAATCCATATTGGGTAATGAAACATAGACATAAATTATCATTACAAGACGTATGATCATTCAGGATATGAAAAGATTCCTTGCATTTTCTCTTAAAATCGTTGGACTCAAAACTTAGAATATTGGAATTTTTTTTGCGTTTAAATTAGAATTAGCGTTCTTAATGTGTTCATAGGTTAGATAATTTGAGTTCTTATTTTTAACTGCTAGTGAGTGCTGGGACATATGTTTTTTTAAGCATTTGGCGAGTCTCTTCAATATGACCCTTCACCGCATGATAACCAACTCCTTTTGCACAATTATTGTCCACTTGTTTCTTATTTCTTTGTAGAACATGGTTAATAGCTTGGGCAATGGGTGAAGTATGTTACGTGGTGAGTGTGGATGGCAGGATAGGTGAAGTGACTGTGATATCTAATTTTTTAAGAACGTTTTTTATTCTTGGAATATTTCCCAAGAATCCTCCCCCTTTTTTTTCAAATTATTTCATTGGTCTGCTTACCACCTGTTAAATAAATGGACTATTCCTAATTTGAATGTCTAGGTATATTTCCCGATATGTTCTTACAAGTAGCGTGATACCGTCTTTTAGTTGGAGGTCATGAGAACGTAGTGGCCAGACAGTAGGGAACATGCGACTAATTACTCGATCATTGGTAAAGTGTTGATGCAACAAAGTTTGCACGAACCTTCCAATTTGAGGAGGTGCACCATCTTGCATAAAAGAAGTTGAATCAAGACACTGTATTTCCTGCAGCCGTAGTATGATAAAGTTCTGGAGAATGTCATGATATCTAGCCGCAGGCACAAAATATATCTGAGGACTAATAGAAGTAATGTCTTCCAAAAAATAACGTTCCAGGATAAAGTTGGATGTGAACCCACATCAGACTGTAAGCTTGGGCGAATGCAGAGAAATTTCCCGGAAAACGTGTGGATTTTCCTTGGTTCACACACAGCCATTCAAATAAGTGTGCTGCGTCGCTCCGTAGGATATCCCATGGCCACAATGTATCAACTTCCAATCCTCGCCAGAAAGGTCAATGCAAAAGTGAGTCGTTTCTCCTTGTCGCCTGGAAGCAGTTCTTGTCTGTGAATGATCTTGTATGGAAAAAAATGAATTAATTTTCTCAGGATCTTTCTAACTGTGGTCCAGGATAGATCTAATTGTCGTGATGCGGCTCAGGCACTACCTGAACTTGCAACATTCTCAACGACTGCTGAACGATTGATGTGGCAACGTCTTCAATCATGTGATTACTTTCGTCCTCTGCCAAATTGCATACTTAAAGATCGGTTTCTTCAAATTTTTTCATTATTTTCCTCACAGCTTCTGGTGACATCGGTCCACGGCGTCCTTTTTTATCCCGACGAAATTCACGAATCACAACAATAACATTACCATCACTATCGTAATAAAACTTGACCATCAACGCACGTTCTTGTAAAGTCATCGTTATCGCGACTGTTGCTAATAACACGGTCTCAGTTCACACCGATTATTCATAACCCAATGTCGTCTGCGTTCGTGGTTATCTATGCAAATCAGATTGTTTTCTCTTTGCATAAAGATTAACCCTACGCGATTGTGATGACCTTTTGACCACTTTTACAATAAAAAAAATAAAAAAACCGAAACATTCCTATTAATGCCGTGCTCTGTTATTACAGCAATGCATGTTTAATATTTTTCTACAATTATTTTCATTGTTATAACAGCAGACGATTTTGTAACAATTTTTTTTTTTTTTTGCAGAATCGTTGAGCGCATCTTTTGAATAGTATGTGTACAACTTTTGATGCCTCTCCGACTATTGGTTGCAGCTGCAGAATGCTCTAAATAGGCCAACTTTAATTATAACCACCTAGTATATATAGGCTATCAAGGAAAAGTTGATTTTTTTTTTTTCTTCCTGCTACTTCTCCGAACCTATAAGACACAGAAATACAAGTAAGGTATCAAATGTTACTACTGAGGATGTCTACATTTCATTTTTCATCGACGTGGGTCAACCGGAATTTATCTATGGTCAACAGGACATCACGTGACTTACGATCAAACATGAGGTCTCCGAGACGGTCTCCGATTTCTCGGGTTGTGAGAAATATATATTTAAAAAAATAATCCGTTTTGTTAGTATACAATAAAGAAAAAACATAATTAAAAATTAATTCAATTAATAGTCATTCCTGTAGCTCTCACTCTAAGATTTATTTTTATATTTTTAAATTGGAAGCCATCAATAAAAATATATGAAACCCTCAAACAGTCTTAGTAATATACAAGTGATTTTGAGTTTTTTAAATGTCCAAAAGATCATTACTCACTTTCTCTGTAATTAAAATAAATATTTAACATAAGAATACTTTGATCGAAGCCCATATACGGTTTTACATATTTTTTTAACAAATTTCAGTTAATTGAATTACATCAGATCTACTTTGCATCAAATCTACAAAATTTAAAATATCACAAAATAATTATCCTCAAATTAAATTTTGAGACCCCATGTCCTTTTTTTTTCGTTTCCTTTATCAGTTTTTCATTTCATTATTTGATACAATACTTCTGGGCCGTTCCTTGCCAAATCATACAGCCAAAACTTGATTTTAAACCCAAGGTACCCAGATTGTAATGAAAATTTGTATACATTATGTGACTATAAAAATAAGAAAAAATGCAAAGTTTGACTCAATTATTACAATTAGTTTCTGAGTTACAACCGTTTGAAATTTTAGATAGTTTTAATTTCCGAGGACGGTTCTGGTCGGTACCAAGCTTGTATGTATTTACGTTTTTTGTTACCAAATTTATATTTATGAAGGTAGAGGTTTCAAACTCGACTCATTTGTTATAGATTGTACACAGAATCAGATGACACTATGAGCATTAAAACTATAACTTTCCATCATAGTTAAAAAAATTCTGAAATGTAAGAAAAAAATATTTTACGGAATTGTGTACCTCGCTTAGAAAAACAACGTAGCAAAACTCACTACACAATCATATATCACTGAAAAGCGGATAAAATTGTCTTTCAAAAGGTGAAAAAAAATTGGTGGGGTTTTGAGTTATAAGAGTTTTATTACCATATATAATTAATAAATTATTTTTAATGCTGCAAAATTTTATGCTCCACAAAATTTTTTTTTTCTTTTTTTTATGTATATATTTCCCATTAGGTATGCTTATAGAAACTGCATATCTGTGTTATGTGACTGAGAGTTTACTATATTTGTAAAAAATTAAATCTAATAGTTATCGCTTTTTAATATAATTTTTCCATCCACCACGTCAGAGTTTAATTTGTGTTTTATTTCTTTAAATGTAATATTGTCTTTGTATTCTATGTTTAATTGTTTGAAAATTTTGTATTTAACATAATTATTTAATCTATATCCAAAATTATTACTTATTTTATCTATTTTAAAGATTTTATTCCAATCATGTCTGAACATGAACCCCGTCACATCTCCAACAGCCTATTCTACTGTCAGTGTTTAGTTAGCTCTGCTAGTGAACATCAATTAGTTGCTGTGCTTTTTTTTTAAGAGTTAAATTTGCTTGTCAGTTTCCTGCGTTTTAAAATCACTTTGAAGCCACTACTATCTATGTGAAGTGATTAACGTAAATTGTAAAGTGATTTAAGTGTTTTTTTTTGCCTTTTGTTTTAAATTATGAATGAATGGCTTGCAGTAGTGACTATAGACCTAGTTTGATAAGTACTGTTGGCATTTTATTAACCTCTTGCTGTAAAAACACTACACTAACAAAAAGACAAGGATATTTATGTAATTTTTGAGAAAATGTCCAAACAAGAAATAGATCTTTTGATGTGGCGCACAAGTAATCAGTGAGAAAGACACTATTTGTTCTCATCACTTGGGTTATTTTTTAAAATATTATGAAAAGAACCAAAAAGTGATCCGTTTAAGAGTCACTCTGTCCCCTTAACAAAGAAAAAAGACTTGAGGATAATAACTTTAGAAAAAGCGAAAGAGGTTAAAGTAAATAGAAACATTACTTTAGTGCCAGGAAAGATGTTGTGCAGTAGCTGTCGAAAATCATTATTAAAAGCAAAACCTGACCCACAGCCAGATAATGAAGAAATGGTTACAAGTCATGAAAGTGATGATGAAATTGAAGAGGAATTAAAAACGGCAAAAAGAGCGTTTGAAAAAGATAAACTCAACGAGACTCTTTTAGGATTAGATGTAACTCCATTGAAAGTTAAATCATTATCCGCTTGCTCAAAGGGAAAATATGCAAAAAAAAAAGTTTAAACAGGCTAAAACCCAAGTTTAAAAAAACCAATCATATGTCTTACAAATAAAGGAAACTCTCACAGTGAATCACCAAGTGAAGCTGAAAGGTACAAAAAAAGAAAATGATTTAAAGAAACAATCAGCTGATCTTGAATATTTAGTTAATGTCATGAAAGAGAAAGTTAAGGACAGACTTGAGTAGGCGTGAAAAAATAGAGGTTTTAACAATCACTCCAAAGTTTTGGTCTCGCCGGAAAGTAGCGGAGGAATTTAATGTATCAGAATATTTGGTGCAAAAAGCAAGAACTCTGTCGACTGAAAAAGGCATTTTGGCGTTGCCAGAACCTAAAAAAGGCAGAACGGTCCCTGAAGAGACAATAAATATTGTAAAAGAGTTTTACCATGATGATGAATTTTCTTACATGATGCCAGGTGCTAAAGATCGTCTTAATATTGAAAAAAATATATACATGCAGAAAAGACTTCTTTTATGCAACCTACATGAACTATTTGTTGTTTTTAAGAATAGGTATCCACAGCTAAAACTAGGATTTTCTAAATTTTTCTCTCTGAGACCAAAATGGTGTGTGTTGGCTGGTTCACCAGGCACTCATTGTGTATGTGTGCTTATACCACCAAATTGTGGAGCTTTTAGCTAATGCAATGAATTAGCATGATAAAGAATCTGTCCATAATATGTTAGTTTGTAACCGACAGAATAGAGATTGCATGCTGCGCCGCTGTGATAAATGTCTTAAAACATCTGAGCCACTGAAGCTTTATTTGGAATACATCGTAGAAGATTTTGATGATGAAGATGAAATCAAATTTTCAGTGGGTAAGTGATTACTGAATGATGCTACAGACAATGCTACTTCCTCGTCAAGAATTCATTGAATGTACTATCCGGAAAATTGAATCTCTTAACCCTCATTCTTTTATAACAACTTCAAAACTTCATTTGAGAAAGACTTTCACTCCTAAGAGACAAATTTGTAAGGTAAAAAATGGAAACTTTGTTAACCTGTAGGGTAAGTAAAAATAAATTAAAGTCCTATGGTTACCTTATATGTTACAATATGCATTCGCTAATCTAGACCCAACTGCAGACAGAGTTTCAAAAAAATTGTTAAAAAAATTTATAAATTCTTAATTTTTAAAAACTCTTTATTGAAGCTATGCTCCATATTATGTTTTTCTTTTCAAAAATAAAAAATTTAAATTAAATAAAAAAAGCTGATTTTGTTTAATCCAGACTTTTGGTGACTAGGAAAAATCTAGTCCTACTTACCACAGACTGGCATGACCATAGGCTTATTTATGTTCTCATTTACCCTTATATTGTTCCATCTATAGGCTAAATAGACTTTTTAGAATCTTGTACTTTTTACTTTAAGGCCATAAAATCATATTTTACTCCCAACATTGGTGAGTGTAGCAATTCCTAGTTTAAATACTATTTGTTACTTTACATTGCTATAAAACTCTTAAAACTCAAGACCCGAACAATCTTATTTCACCATTTGAAAGATAATTTGATACTCTTTCCAGTGATATATGGTTGTGTTAGGGTATCTGGAGAGAGATTTTAGCTGTAAGTTCTTTTCTTTATGCATGTCACAGTTTCGGAAAAATATACTTCTTTATTTTTAGTACATGTTTTCACTATGAAGGAAGGTTTTAATTTCAATGTTGATAGTGTCATCCTATTCTGTATGAAATTAAGAACAAATGAATGAAGTTTCAAACCTCTAGCTTTATAAACATTGATTTTATCCAGGAAAACGCAAATACATACAAGCTCGTTCGGTGTTCAAATTGTCCTCGGAAATTCAAATCAACTAAAACTTTAAAAGGCTATAACTCTGAAACTAATTGTTAGAATCTATATTACTAAAATCTTTTATTTCTCTGTCTGTCTGTCTGTCCGGCGCAGTTTTCTGTGAGAATGAAAAAAAAAAGAATTTTTTAATGAAACATCCGCGACAGGAATCGAACCTGCAACCTTCTGATCCGAAGTCAGACATCTTACCCATTAGGCCACGGGAACTACAACTCTCTTCATATTGCTTTTTTGACTTATCTGTCAAAACTGAACTGACTTTGACTGAAAAGTAACAATCTATATTACTAAAATCTCTTATTTCTCTGTCTGTCTGTCAGGCGCAGTTTTCTGTGAGAATGAAAAATAGAAAGAATTTTTTAATGAAATATCCCCGACAGGAATCGAACCTGCAACCTTCTGATCCGAAGTCAGACATCTTACCCATTAGGCCATGGGAACTACAACTCTCTTCATATTGCTTTTTTGACTTATCTGTCAAAACTGAACTGACTTTGACTGAAAAGCAACAATTGTAATTAAAAAGAAAGTAAAAAAAGAAAGAAGCAGTACGTCATTAGGTAGAATACTGAGAAATCAGTATTTGTTACTTAAAAACCACTGAAAAGTATCAATTGGAATTGGATAAACGAGATGAACGAGAGTGTCGATAACATCAATCGAATGATAAGTCTAAGAATACAAGGAGAGACTACAGAGCATACAATACAAGTGCGAATAAAATTGACACTTCTGATATTTCGCCACACGAACATCTCTATATGCCCGAGTGACTGAACGCATTGAATCTCAGCGGAATTCCTCAACATCGTTTGTTATTGAAGATTGGATCTCCAATAATATTGTTGCGAAACATCAATCCCAAGTTTGCATACTGCAATGGAACTCAACTTAAATGCTGTTCATTCGATAATGATCTCATAGAAACCGAAATTATAACAGAACTCACAAAGGAGATTTTGTTTTCATCCATAGGATGTCTATGGAACCATGCGGTAATCTACTTCCATTCACTTTCACAAGAAAACAATTTCCGATCAGACCTTCTTACGCGATATTTATCAATAAAGCTCAAGGACAAACTCTAAATAAAGTTGCCATATAATTGGAAAACGTTGTCTTAACTCACATACAACTTTAGGTCTTTGAGTCACAATTCAACAGAATTTGGTTATCTTCACTCTAAAGAATACTCACAATCAATTTGTTGCGAAGAATTTCGTATACAAGCTATGATCTTCATTTATCATCTATATCAACTAACCATCTGAAATCTCTTCTTCAAATATCTATATCGAACAATCTGACGGCCTAGCTAATAGATATAGATAATTTTCATTATTTGTAACTGAAAAAAACCACTGAAAAGTATCAATTGGAATTGGATAAAAAAGAACAGAAAAAAAAAATAATCACTATTTCTATTAGATAGAATACTGAAAAATCGCTATTTGTTACTCAAAAACAATCACTATTTCTAACTCAAAAACCACTGTAAAGTATCAATGGAAATAAAAAAAAGAGACTCAAGAAAGAAAGAAGCACTATTTCTATTAAGTAGAATACTGAAAGCTCACTATTTGTAGCTCAAAAGCGACTGAAAATTGTATCTATATTACGAAAATCTTTTATTTCTCTGTCGGTCTGGTGCAATTATTATAATTTACAAAAATAGAAATTTCTACAAGTTATCTACTGGAATCCAACATGCAACCTTCTGCTCCGAAGTTAGACGTCTTAGACATTAGACCACAAGGATTACATTCTAATCTCTATAAAAAATGAAAATATATCACAGATATATGATTCACACGCTGATTCTAAAAGCAGTCGTGAATTGAGAGAATATATACATCAAAAATTAAAATGAAAAAAAACTTCAAAAAAATTTTAGTTTTATTTTACTTGATATAATTTGTGTGTGTGTTTTTTTTAATAAATAACAAATTGTTTTCCGTTACATACGCGAGGCTTCCGGAGTGAAGTGACGGGTAGCCGACTAGTTGGATAAAATTTTGTCTTTTTTCTTAACTTATTGTATACATTGAACATACAAATTTTCAAAGAAATCTGTGGCAAGTGGGTGTCAGCCCTGGATGACTTGGTATGGAATGGCCCTTCTATTAAAAAGGAAGAATATAAACATTATTAGAGTAAAATTAGGAATTAAGGTAAACTTAAATTTAACTTTGTGAATCTAATCTTATCAAATAGCTCAAGGAAAATTAGAAATAATAATTTAAATGTGTATCCTTACGTTGTATAAAACGCAATCAATGTTTTTATTTTTATGTAGCTTGTGGACTTTCGTAGTGCCGTAGGTACACTCTACTAGCTAAGGCCTTGATTTTAGGCCTATGAATATATAATATTCTGCTATTAACTGTCAAAGATACAGATATACTTTTAGGATTGGGATGTAATTCATTAATACAAAAGAAAAAAAGAAAATTTACAATTTAACAATTACTTCTTACGATACAAATTAATTTCTTTGAAGTTAGTTGCTCAGTGTTATACTAAGACACGACGCTCTATTAAAAGAAAAATAATAGATGATTGTACGTAAAGATTAGGATTGAAATCCATTGATAAAATAACAAAACAATGTAGATTTGATTCATTCTATTATTATTCATATTATTTGCTATGAATGACGAAGGAGGTTTGAGAGTACCGTAAAATACTACTCTAAAATACTTCTTTTATTTTTAATACTTCATATGAACTCCATGAAAGTCGTTCCTAAAATAATGCTGGCAATTCTTATGTCCCATTGAATTTCTCTGACGTTGGAAGATACTAGAAGAAGTGCCACTTCTCAGAGAAAGTGAAAAATGTTTAAATTAATTTCACGTTTTTCAAGTTTGTACTAAAAACTTAACTTATCGCAGAAATATATGCAAATAAAATAATGTAGAATGAGTGGTTATATATGGTGCAATAAAAATAATAGCAATAGAACACAAATGTAATTTTTATTTTGTGACAACAATACAGAGCTCCCATTTCAAGTCTGGTCGTAGATAAAATATTAAAAATTTAACTCTAGAACGACGAGTGTACAAGAAAGTCAAATTTTTGGAAGGGTCCGAAAGGACCTTAAATTATTCTAAAATCAGATTATGTTATAGTTATTGTTGAATCCTGAGATTTATCTCAGGATCAAACGTATTTTCCGGCGTATAATACGACCCTCAATTTTTCCAATTAAAATATGGTTTGGGATATACTCGCCATATAAGACTACCTCTCTTCCAACGCACACCAAATAAAAATTAAAAAAAAACATTAGATTTGATTTCAATATGGTAATTTTAATTCAAATGCTTATGACATGCTGATACTTAGCTGGAAAACTGTCAGTTATAAATATAGTGCAACTTGTATAATTCGAACGTCTTTAAATCCTGGTTAATTCGAAGATTTCTCTTAGTCCCTTGAATTTCTTATTAAATCAATGTTAAAAAATCGTGGATAATTCGATGTTCAACTTTTTTATAAAAGTTTTACCATCATAATCATGGCTGATATTGAGTATTGTTTTTACAATAAAGCAATGAACACGGTCTTAGGGTCACGTGATGATTGTTAAGAAATTGAATTGTTAATCATTTAGATGTAATTTGAATAAAACTGTTCAGTGTGTGATTGTAGCCGTGGTCGTATAGTGGTTAATACATTGCGTTGTGGTCGCATTTACCCAGGTTCGATTCCTGGCCACGGCAAAATCACACGATATTATTTTTTATTTTATTATTATTATTTTCTTAAGCTGATTTTGATTTATAAGTTTCTTTTTATTCTTTTATTCAAATCGTTTTTATATAAAGTTTTATCCTTTGCAGTTTTTGTATTAAATATTTTTAGAATGAAATTATTTTAATCGTTTTCCCACATTTTTAATTTATCAGCAACATAAATAGAACCAGCGAACAAACAATATATAAAACGAATAGAAGTTGCACACATTAATTAAATATTCAATATACAAATAAACATAATTTTAATAGAATAGATCTACCACGATTCTCTTTCTATTTCAACTGTTTTCAATGCAGTCACTTCTGAATCAGTTGTTTTAAACCTGTGGACTAAGAAAGGACTTTGTGCTGTCCGCAGCCATTTTATTATTTGTTTTCATTTATTTACGTTTTGGTTAAAAAGTTATTGTTCTATTTTACGATAAAGCACAGGAATTATATAAAAAATCCATGTTAATTGAAAAACAATGCTGGCGTGGCCGAGCATCTAGACGGCGGTCTGCCGTGTGGCCTATATGCCGGCTACCAGGGTTCGAATCCCGGCGAGGAAACGGCTGTTTCTTTCTTCTTCTGCGTTTCGTCCGTTTCTCCCCTGGAACTTACTATTTCAGGGTTGTTCTGGTCGAAATGAGAATCTCTCCCCCCCCCCCACCCATAACTTTCCTAGCCTCCTCCTGCCATTGACGGGTAAGGCTAGCGCGTGGTCCATAGTTAAAAAAAAGAAAAAAAAAGCTTCGTATTGAAAGTATTAACTTAAAATAATACTCTCCAGGGCTTTTTTCTTATTTACTTCAATGAATTACTTATATTAAAGAAAACTGCTTTGTTCTTATTATCATAAGATTAGTATTTCTTCTGAATATCTTTCTTTCTTATTTGTTTGAATGCACGTCACTCTAAAATGACTAGAAAGCTTTTCTTAAAAATGATACGATGTTTATTTATGGTCCGAATTAAAGCATAAGAACTGTTCCTTTGGTCTTAACTCCCACATCTCACTAAAATTATCCCCTTTCTCAACCTAGGCTGGAATGATTTTCTTAAAATTTGGAGTGATGCTAATGTATTATTCAAGTTAAACAATTATTTTCGCTTCCTTTTCGTCCATTTTTTAGATGATCTTTCCCTTCCAAGATAAAAACAGATGGACTGATTATCTTAAAACTTCATCACTCATCAAAGATACATTTTGAAAGCAAATAATAATCATAACAATAAGGATGACATTAAAAAGTTTCAGTTTTAAAGCTTTGTGATTACTTCAAGAAGGCGATTTTCGAAAGCTAATGTTAATGACGCTAAAAGCTGATGTATTTCAATGAAAATTAGTGTAATATCCTATAGTGTAAATAAATGTATTGGAAGTTGCACTTGACTTTACTAGTCTCTAAAATAAGAATCTAAAATCAGAATCTGAATGAAAGTCATGTTGAGGCACATTTGTTTTGATCTTCATCCCATCACCCAAAATGCACTTCAGAATTGCGCATGCTCAGTCTCCACTTCGAGAAGAATAATTATTGAGCGTTTACCTAGCTAATTTTGTAAGAAATCTGCTCGTATATTTTAACGTGATTGCGCGTAAAAACAGACAAACAAAGAATAAATATGACACTTCAAATGCTCAGCCAATTCAAAGCTATTTTTTATTATTATTATTATTATTATTATTATTATAATATACTATATATATTAACTTCTATATTAACTTTAATATAGAAAGAATTATAAATGATATGACTATAAATATATTCTCAGAACATCAAAGAATATCTGTTGTCAAAAAAAACCTTAAAAAATGGCTTATTGAAAATGCTTGAAAAAAAAAAAAGTAGGGCAATTATATTATTAATTATTTTATTTGTTTTTCTTTTCCTCTAAATACTCTCTCTTTAGAAGATATTAAACATCAAAATGGAGAAATAAAAATAAAAAAAAAATAAACACCAAAGTAAAACAAAAAACTAAAATTTCAGATGCTTTAATAAATGGTACTATTATATAAACACTGGAGCCTACCCTCCTGCCGCCTCCTCGGCCTACACGGACTGGTTTCAGTTTCGTGCGGTCCTCAGGGCCTGATCGAGTCATTAACTTAACTATTAATAAAACTAATAAGTATCAAGACATTTCAAGCATGATAAATTAATTCGGAGAATACCTTCAATACTAATAATTAATTATTTATTTATATATATCAACCCATCTATACTGAATTATTGTTATTTTCTTTTTTTTTTGTTCTTATCTTTACAATCTAGTAGACTTATAACTTATACATTTTCAAATGTATACTATGTAAATATATATTGTAAGAAGAAAAAAAAAATTATGTAAATATCAGAACACGTTGATAGGGACACCTCCCTAACGGGACTGTACTGTGTTATCTATCTATGCTAATAAAAAAAAATAAAAAAAATAATTAAATAAAAAAAAAAATTATGATTATTACATCGAAAAAGTTTCAAACCATGGGTTTCCCCAGGTAAGACAATATGGCGGGTCAAGGACCAAAACACATATTGCCAAGTGTAAAAAAAAAAAAAAGGGATGTGTGCTTGTGTCCATAAATTTCCGAACTATGCGTGTTGTGTTGAGTACCACAGCCTTCTGGAGTTGTGCATAAGTGTTTTTATGAAGTCCTAGTGTGTTGAGGCTGTGGTGCAATGTGTGAGGCACCAGACCAGTAGCGGACATGACGATGGGTACAACACCTACTCGGTCCTGCCTCCACTGCTTCTGGAGCTCGTGTGCTAGGTCTGTGTATTTACTTATCTTGTCAGCGTGAGTTTTCTGCATGTTCTTGCTGAAGGGAACTGCAATATCAATGAGATAGGTCTGTTTGTTGACCTTATCAACAAGTGTAATGTCAGGTTTGCTGTGATGTATAGTTTTGTCTATGTGAATGGGACGGTCCCAGTACAGCTTATGTGAGGGTGACTAGTACGCTTTGTGGTGTCTACTTGTAGTATGGGACCGTGTATTATTATTAATATTTTTATTATTATTATTATTATTATAATGATCCATGGGATTATGATTTCCATTTATTTCCGATCTTTAAATAGCCACGACAACTGGAAACAATTCCTTGAAATAGATCACTGGATTGCTATCCTGAATGTCACAGCCACAAAGAATTATTATATTTATTTTGTATTTATTGATATTTTAAGATGTATTTCAAGATCTTTGCTGGATTGGCTAAGATCAGAATTACTAATAATTCGAAGGAACCTTTTCATTCGGATTAATTAGTGTTTGCAACTAAAACGTTAGGCCTAATTGACAAATTCCTTGATTAGTTAGAGGTGTATTTTTACCTTACATCCTTTTATCTAAATATTCATGACGATACTAGATCTGTCTTGGGGATAGTTAGAATTCAATGTCGGCTTCAGGATTACTCATACATTTCTGTAATTTTATTATTATCAATTAATAAACTTTAGATTTGTAAATAAGTTGTCTTATTATATTTATTTAAGAACTAATATATTCCATCTAAGATTTACCAGTCATAATCATGGCTAATATTGAGTATTATTTTTACAATAAAGCAATGAACATGGTCTTGCGGTCACGTGATGATTGTTAAGAAATTGAATTGTTAATCATTTAGATGTAATTTCAATAAAACTGTTCAGTGTGTGATTGTAGCCGTGGTTAATACATTGCGTTGTGACCCATTAACCCAGGTTCGATTCGTGGCCACGGCAAAATCACATGATTTTTTATTTTTTTATTTTAAATTTCTTAAAGTGATTTTGATTTTTAAGTTTCTTTTTATTCTTTTATTCAAATCGTTTTATACAAAGTTTTATCCTTGCAGTTTTTTTATTAAATATTATAAGAATGAAATTATTTTAATCACTGTCCTCCATTTTTAGTTGATCAGCAACATAAAAGGTACCAGTGAACAAACAACATATACAACTAAACAGATGCTGCACATATTAATTAAATATTCAATATACAAATAAAAATAATGTCATTAGAATAGTTTATAATATTGTAACAGTTTGTATATAATTATTTTTAGAAATCATTTATTTATCTGTATTTTTTGTAGAAATTATTTATCTGTGTTTATCTGTATTCACTTTTATCCTTAACCGTTATTTATTCCTAATTACAGGAGATATCGTCCTTGTCTACATAACGAACGGATCCGACGAACCATTGATTGTCCCGAAGAACAAGAGGACATATCAACCCATCGAAGCTGCACTCATCACAGTCATTTTGCCGGACGAACAGCGACTAACCCGCCCGAGTCCTACAACTCCTCCCGTAACTGACGAACGCCTGCCGAGCCTCAGAGACTTCAGCTGACATCCGTCGAGACTCAACAACTGTTAGGCCTACTGAAGAAACATCGAACCGTATTTGATTCGCCAAATCCAGTAATAACACTCCATTCGAACACTACACGCCGGATTAATACTGAAAACACACACCGATCAAGCAAAACCCTACAGAGTAACAACCAAAGAAAGGCAAGTTATTCACGACCAAGTCACCAAAATGATGAATCAAGGAATCATTACAACCTCGCTTAGCCCTTGGAGTTCTCCCGTAGTTCTCGTGCGAAAGAAAGAAAGACGGCAGTTGGCGGTTTTGTGTAGACTAAAGACGGTTCAAGGCAATTACAAAGAAGGATCTTTACCCGTTGCCTGGAATTGATGACGCATTACTCCTAATGAGAAACGCTAATTACTTCTCCAGCGTTGACCTGAGAACCGGATATTGGCAGATCAAGGGAGATGAAAACGATCGCGAGAAGACTGCATTCGTTCCATCTGACGGTTTCTACTAAATCAGGGTGATGCCGTTAGGACGATACAATGCTCCAGCCACCTTCGAACGCATGATCAACGGAGTTCTCGCTGGATTGAAGTGGTGGATCTGCTACTGCTACTTTGACGACATCATCATCTACGTTAAAGAATTCGACGAACACCTGAACCGATTGGAAACCGTCTTAGGATGCATCAACTCAGCTAACCTCCGCCTGAACCCCAAGAAATGCTCTTTCTCCACGCAGAGTGTGAAGATCCTTGGACACGTCGTTGACAGACTTGGACAAGATAGATGCAGTGTCGAACTTTTCGCCATCTACCAACCTCAAGCAAGTACGGAGCTTCTATTCCTACTATCGCAGATTCAACCGAAAATCCTATAACGCCAGCCACCGATTAGTAAGCTACACGGACGGCCAACAAGTATGGGTTCACACCCTACTCGGAAAGTTGGACTTTCCGAAAAGCTGCTATGTTCCTGGTATCATTTTACGCCAAACTTCACCCGTCACATACGAAGCTTCTGTTCCAGCTTCTGGATGTTTCATCAATCCACACAAATATTCACATCGCCCGCATGAAGGGTAACCGAAACCCCGGCTGAAGAAAAAGCTGAAAGAAAGGCAGCATAACGACATTGCACTCATCCAGAAGACCGCAACGGATGAGATGAAGACCATACCAAAAGAAGCTTTCTCAGGCTGCTTCCCAAACCTTCAGAAACATTGGGAGCAGTGTATCAATTGCAGAGGGGACTGCTTTGAAGGGAACAAGGACAGTTAATAAGTTGAATATTTTATTTTTACAGTGCCGTCATGGAACTTTTATGACAAAGGTTATAGATCATGAGAAAATCATTATATTGGATGGACTGAAATATGATTTTTGTATCTCTTTGAGGAATAGATAGAATTTAATGTCGGCTCCAGGATTACCCACACATTTCTGTAATTTTATTATTATCGATTAATAAACTTTACAGAGCAGATTTGTAAAAAAGTTGTCGATTAACTTTATATTTATTCAAGAACTAATAAATTACGTCTAAGATTTACCATCATAATCATGGCTGATATTGAGTATTGTTTTGACAATAAAGCAATGAAAACTTAGCTGCAGCTGCTTTTGCGCCATAAAACACCAAGCAATGAACACGGTCTTAGGGTCACGTGATGATTGTTAAGAAATTGAATTGTTAATCATTTAGATGTAATTTGAATAAAACTGTTCAGTGTGTGACTGTAGCCGTGGTCGTATAGTGGTTAATACAATGCGTTGTGATCGCATTTACCCAGGTTCGATTCCTGGCCACGGCAAAATCTCACGATATTATTTTTTATTTTATTATTATTATTTTCTTAAGCTGATTTTGATTTATAAGTTTCTTTTTATTCTTTTATTCAAATCGTTTTTATATAAAGTTTTATCCTTTGCAGTTTTTTTATTAAATATTATAAGAATGAAATTATTTTAATCATTTTCCTACATTTTTAGTTTATCAGCAACATAAATAGAACCAGCGAACAAACAATATATAAAATGAATAGAAGTTGCACATATTAATTAAATATTCAATATACAAATAAAAATAATTTTAATAGAATAGTTTAGATCTACCACGATTCTCTTCCTATTTCAACTGTTTTCAATGCAGTCACTTCTGAATCAGTTGTTTTAAACCTGTGGACTAAGAAAGGACTTTGTGCTGTCCGCAGCCATTTTATTATTTGTTTTCACTTATTTACGTTTTGGCTAAAAAGTTATTGTTCTATTTTACGATAAAGCACAGGAATTATATAAAAATCCATGTTAATTGAAAAACAATGCTGGCGTGGCCGAGCATCTAGACGGCGGTCTGCCGTGTGTCCTATATGCCGGCTACCAGGGTTCGAATCCCGGCGAGGACACGGTTGTTTCTTTCTTCTTCGTCCGTTTCTCCCCTGGAACTTACTATTTCAGGGTTGTTCTGGTCGAGATGAGAATCTCGTCCCCCCCCCCCCCATAACTTTTCTAGCCTCCTCCTGCCGTTGACGGGTAAGGCTAGCGCGTGGTCCATAGTTAAAAAAAAGAAAAAAAAAGCTTCGTATTGAAAGTATTAACTTAAAATAATACTCTCCAGGGCTTTTTTCTTATTTACTTCAATGAATTACTTATATTAAAGAAAACTGCTTTGTTGTTATTATCATAAGATTAGTATTTCTTCTGAATATCGTTCTTTCTTATTTGTTTGAATGCACGTCACTCTAAAATGACTAGAAAGCTTTTCTTAAAAATGATACGATGTTTATTTATGGTCCGAATTAAAGCATACGAACTGTTCCTTTGGTCTTAACTCCCACATCTCACTAAAATTATCCCCTTTCTCAACCTAGGCTGGAATGATTTTCTTAAAATTTGGAGTGATTCTAATGTATTATTCAAGTTAAACAATTATTTTCGCTTCCTTTTCGTCCATTTTTTAGATGATCTTTCCCTACCAAGATAAAAACAGATGGACTGATTATCTTAAAACTTCATCACTCATCAAAGATACATTTTGAAAGCAAATAATAATCATAACACTAAGGATGACATTAAAAAGTTTCAGTTTAAAAGCTTTGTGATTACTTCAAGAAGGCGATTTTCGAAAGCTAATGTTAATGACGCTAAAAGCTGAGGTATTTCAATGAAAATTAGTGTAATATCCTATAGTGTATATAAATGTATTGGAAGTTGCACTTGACTTTACTAGTCTCTAAAATAAGAATCTAAAATCAGAATCTGAATGAAAGTCATGTAGAGGCACATTTGTTTTGATCTTCATCCCATCAACCAAAATGCACTTCAGAATTGCGCATGCTCAGTCTCCACTTTGCGAAGAATAATTATTGAGCGTTTACCTAGCTAATTTTGTAAGAAATCTGCTCGTATATTTTAACGTGATTGCGCGTAAAAACCGACAAACAAAGAATAAAAATGACACTTCAAATGCTTAGCCAATTAAAAGCTATTTATTATTATTATTATTATTATTATTATTATTATTACCTCGAAAAAGTTTCAAACCACGGGTTTCCCCAGCTAAGACAATATGGCGGGTCAAGGACCAAAGCACATATTGCCAAGTGTATTAAAAAAAAAAAAAAAAAAAAAAAAAATTTTGGGAAGAATAGTTAGGGATGTGTGCTTGTGTCCATAAATTTCCGAACTACGCGTGTTGTGTTGAGTACCACAGCCTTCTGGTGTTGTGCATAAGTTTTTTTATGAAGTCCTAGCGTGCTGAGGCTGTGTTGCAATGTGTGAGGCACCAGACCAGTAGCGGACAGGATGATGGGTACAACACGTACTCGGTCCTGCTTCCACTGCTTCTGGAGCTCGTGTGCTAGGTCTGTGTATTTACTTATCTTGTCAGCGTGAGTTTTCTGCATGTTCTTGCTGATGGGAACTGCAATATCAATGAGATAGGTCTGTTTGTTAACCTTATCAACAAGTGTAATGTCAGGTCTGTTGTGATGTATAGTTTTGTCTGTGTGAATGGGACGGTCCCAGTACAGCTTATGTGAAGGTGACTCTAGTACGCTTTGTGGTGTGTACTTGTAGTATGGGACCGTGTTCTTAATAAGTGAGTGTTTGTGTGCTAGCTGTTGATGAACGATCGATGCTACCTGATTGTGTCGGTGGAGGTAGTCTGTTTCGGACAGAAGGGGACAGCCAGATATTATGGGGTCGATCGTATCATGTGTAGTGTGGCATTTCCTGCATCTGTCGTCGTGTGTGTTTGCGTCGTGTAGAATGTGTTTCTTGTAGTTGAGTGTGGGAATGACTTGGTCCTGTATCGCGATCATGGACCCTTCGGTCTCCCCAAACAGCTCACCACTCATCAGCCATCTGTTCGACGCTTCCGTGTCGACATGAGGTTGGCTGAGTTCGTGGCGATGTCTGCCATGGAGTTCCTTACGAGCCCATGATTCACGCAGCTGCTCTGTGTGGGTGTCGGGAGTGGTGAGTGTTAGAGAAGGGTTTGCGAGGTCCAGGGGTGTGAACTGTGTGTCAGCCTTGACAATGGCTGAGTGGAGTGAGGAGTGTTGTGCTCATTGGTGGAAGTGTTCCCTAAGTGTGTGTACTTGTTTTTCGTGTAGGGTGATGAGAGTGATGAGTCCTCGGCCTCCCTCCGTGCGGGGAAGAGTCATTCTTTCCGTAGCGGACTTGGGGTGGTGCATGTTGTGTTTCGTGAGTGTAGTGCGTGTTGCGCGGTGTAGTGCTTCGAGTTCAGTGTTTGTCTATGAAATTATGCCGAACGAATATGTTAGTGTGGGGACGGCAAAAGTGTTAATGGCTTTAATTTTATTTTTGGCATTGAGTTGTGTTTTGAGGATGTTGTGAACGCGAGCACAGTATGTTTTCTTGAGTGCGTTTCTGATGTTTGCGTTGTCAATGACGCGCGCTTGCTTGAAGCCCAGGTACCTGTAGGTCTCTCCCTCTTCCATGGATTGGATGGCCAACCCATGGTCCAGTTCAAAACCCTCCAAATTCGTAGTCTTCCCGCGTGTTATATGTAGCTTGCGGCATTTGTCGATTCCAAATTCCATCCCAATGTCTTTGGTGAACTGTGTTGTGACTTGTAGTAAATTAGTAAGTTGTGCACTGTTTGTGGCGTAGAGTTTAATATCATCCATGTAGAGTAAGTGTGTGATTTTGTATGGTGTCAGAGTGCCTGAGGTAAGCTTAAAACCGTGTTTTGTGTTGTCTACCATGTGGCTTAATGGATTCAAGGCGAGGCAGAACCAAAGAGGACTCAAGGAGTCTCCCTGGAAAATACCTCTCCTTATGGGAATGGGGACTGTACTGATGGAGATGTTGGAGGTGCGTAGGTGTAGTGTTGTGTTCCAACTCTTCATCGTGGCATCCAAGAATGCCGTGATCTTGGGGTGTACTTTGTAGAGTTGAAGAGTGTGCAAAAGCCAGGAATGGGGGACTGAGTCAAATGCCGTCTTGTATTCGATGTACGCGATGTGTAGGTTCCTATTCTTCGCGCGCGCCTGGCGCAGGATTACAGAATCAATAAAGAGTTGCTCCTTACAACCCTGGGAATTCCTGCGACAGCCCTTCTGCTGTTCGGAAAGAATGTTATGTGTCTCGATGTGTGTGTAAATTTTGTCTGTAAGGCAGGAGGTGAGGAGTTTGTAGAGTGTGGGGAGGCAAGTGATTGGACGGTAATTTGCAGGGTGTGCTGTTTCAGTGTTCTTGCTGTGTAGGTAAGTGATACCCTGTGTGAGGAAAAGAGGTATATGTTCTGGGTGTTGGATTATGTCAGTGAGTGCAACAGCTGGCTTCCCATGCAGGGACGTGAACCTCTTGATCCAGAAGTTATGAACGCCGTCTGCACCAGGAGCCTTCCAGTTATTATTATTATTATTATCATTATTATTATTATTATTATGATTATTACATCGAAAAAGTTTCAAACCATGTGTTTCCCCAGGTAAGACAATATGGCGGGTCAAGGACCAAAACACATATTGCCAAGAGTAAAAAAAAAAAAAAGGTATGTGTGCTTGTGTCCATAAATTTCCGAACTATGCTTATTGTGTTGAATACCACAGCCTTCTGGAGTTGTGCATAAGTGTTTTAATGAAGTCCTAGTGTGCTGAGGCTATGATGCAATGTGTGAGGCACCAGACCAGTGGCGGACAGGATGATGGGTACAACACGTACTCGGTCCTGCCTCCACTGCTTCTGGAGCTCGTCTGCTAGGTCTGTGTATTTACTTATCTTGTCAGCGTGAGTTTTCTGCATGTTCTTGCTGATGGGAACTGCAATATTATTATTATTATTATTATTTTATTTGTAAGAGAAAGTCATATCTTCTGTTAGATGGTGCGGAATAGCTTTATCGTGAAAATTTATTTCTTCATCTACAAAAAATCCGACTCTGCTTCGCTTCACGACAGAAGCTAAGTCCTTCGCAAGGGGACGTATCAGTAAAATCTAACGGAACAAACAAATCAGATTAGAACCTTAAACTGCCTCACGGAGAAAATGCCACTCCATCAAGATTTTGTCGCAGCATTAGTTTTTAGGGTATATTCAGACAAACAAGTTATGTAAATTGTCGCAGTTTCCGGTCAATTTGTCACCTGGGAACGTTATAAAAGGGGAAACCAGTCTGTTAAGCTAATTTTTTTGAGATTTTCTCAAGGACACAAAGACTGATTTTTTGTGCTTTTTTCTGTTTCAGGATAAAGATTACGGAGTGAAAATGCCTTTAAGATGCCATCGACAACCATTTCATCCGACTGATGTGTTTACTAGAGGTTTCATCATAGGCTAATGATCTCTGTCGGTTGGTCTTTGCATCGTATTGCGGAATAAACTCAACTTGATGCAAAGACTTTATGAAGTCGACAAGGAATAAGGCCGGATTTTTCGAAATTCCCACGGGATAGGGAATAATTTGGCAAACTGATCATGAAGTGTGTGACGGCAACCCCAGGTGTGGTGCGCCAACCCGCAATACACCTGAGTAAAGCGGAGAAGGCCACAACGGGCTGGGAAGTCGCATAATCTCCGATCTCAATATTAATTTGATAAATAAATAAAGTTTTTTTTTAATGCTATATGCAAGGGTTCCGGAGCGAAGCGACGGTACCCGGCTAGTTTAAACTATAATTAATGTACCGGTAAACTACATTTAACCAGATCTTTGAAGAAACAAGACTTAAACAAGACATAAGAAAACTGAAATAATCTTTGAAATAATCTTTTTAAGTAAATAAACACGAGAAAATGTATTACAGATCGTAAACGTATTTATTGTATATTATAACATTACATATGAACACGCTTAATAATAACTTTTTAGAGATTAGAAAATGAATTTGTCAGAGCCTCTCGTAACATGCTAGTTATTTGAGAAGAAAAGAAAACATGTAAAAAAAAAAAAAAAAAAAATTGATAAAGCACATAATTAAGAGCGACGCATTAAAGCCTAAATTTGACCTACAGTTCCGCTCACTTGCTGCAGAGCAACGACTGCCGCCCTCGGGCGACAACCTTGACTGCGACTCTTCAATACAAACGGTTCCGTTCACTGTTGGCAGCAGATGACGTCAGAGCAGCAGAAGGGCGCAGTCGAAAAGTGAAGCAAAAGGGAACAATCAAAATTCCTACTGCAGCAGCAAATGGTCGTGGGGAGGAGGTTTATTATGAAAACAAATGCATTTAAAATATTTCACAATTAACAAATAACATTCAGTTCATAAATATGAAATTTCTTTGATAATCTACATATATTTTTTTTTTATTTCAATCGATTACATTAAATAAAATAATATTTTATTATTTATGTATTCACGTAAAATTAGAAAATGTTTCCTGATAAAAAACAAAAACAAAACAAAAACAAAACCGTTTATAATCAAGTTAAAAAAGGAAATCAACATAATATTTTAATTCTCTAATTATTTATTTCTTTTCGAAAAATCCTTTCGTAATTTTCGAACCTTTTAAAACCAATAATGCTGACCCATTAAAATGCTGTAGATCGGTTTTCAAGCGGCAAGGGGATCACTGACCGAAGCTGCAGTCCTACACCCTGAGCAAAAAAAAAAAAAAATACAGTAGCTTCAATACTGGAAATAAAGGAATAATTCCATGTATTTGAGGCCGAATTATATCCGCAAAGGCACAAAACAAGGCCAGAAATAATTATTTAGTTATTTCTACAGTCAAAATTGTTTTTGCTTGTGCGGTCGCAGGCGTCGGTCTGCCGTGAGGCCAGTGTGCTGGCGTCCGGGTTCAAATCCCGGTTGTGAGCATGGATGTTTCAATTTCCTTTCCTGTGTTGTAAAGCCTCTTCTTCACTTTCTCTTCGGTCTGACGTCATTCCGTAATGGCGTCCTAGAGAAGGCAACGGGCAACCACTCTAGTATCTGTTTCCAAGCATAAGTTACGGTTTCTCCTAGGGGTCACCCTTCGGGGGTCACTAGGGTCCGTGAACTTTCAACCAATCTTCGGATTGAATTACTGTGTATGTATGCATTCTTCCAGAAACCAGTCTATTTCCTACGTTTTTCAGATATCGTATTCTGACAGATAGATTCAGTGAACCTAACGTAAATCTGTTTATTAATCTTATATATGCAAGAGATCGTTCTAGAGATCTGTTTGAATTTTGTTTTGTTTAGTGAAAGTGTTAATATTATTTTGACAAGATAATTAATGCTTTTAGACAGTGTCAAAAGCAAAGCGGCCCCATAATATGCACCATTTTATAAACAAACGTAGAGTGAACCTAACCAGCGTTTACAATGAACCTAATGGACGCTTACAGCAAACCGGAAGTTGGGGGGTTCAAAAGTAGTCGCTTCTGATAAAGAGGAAAATGGTGGGAGACCCGTTCCCGATATCGACCCTTCTGAACACATTGGTGGTGGTCACGTTTTTGCCAGATAAACGGTTGCTGAGATATGATAAAAAAAAAAAAAAAACGTATTGAAGCACCGACTTTTGACCCCCCCCTCCCACATCCGGTCAGGGAGTGGTCCTAGAGGTTTGATTTTTTGGACTTGGTCACCTACTTTTTGATGCTGAACAAAATGGTGAAGGTTTCATTCTAATATCTCTAACCGTTTGGCCATTACAGTGTGTGACATCCAGCAAGCATAAAAGCGAGAGCGGTCCCCTATGTTTTACACGCAAGCTATAACCTACGGGCCGCTAATAAACGGTTCTAATTAAAATTAATTTACTAAACTAATGCCAACGAATTGATCACTGAATTAGATATGTAAGTGTGTGTGTTTTTCTTTCTCATTAAAATCTACGGAGATATGCTGAATGGAGAATGGATATGAATGAATAAAGAATGGATATGCTATGGAGAAAAGAATTTCGTTTCACAGAGGAACAATTTTGACCTGAACCATTTTGAAAAAAAAAAAAAAAAACTTGGTTGATAGAAAAATATTAATTAGAAATGAATTTTAATGGATTCTAATTTATAAGTTATCAATAAACAGCATAAATATTTTAAAATATTTATTTTGTCGACTCTTAAAGTCTGGAGAAATCTTGAGTGATTTCTTTTTTTCTTTTTTTTTGTTAACTGATTATAGATTCTTTTTTCCATGGCAGAATGCTTATATGTAAAAAGGATATAGCAATTAGGCAGATGAAGACTGTGTTTTAGAGATGACATAAATGCTTCGGACGTAAATATAAAACCTATACTGGTAACATAGGAACATTGAATTGTTAATTAGGTTGGGATCATTCTTTTCAATAGCAGAAAATGTGGCTAAGGCAGCTAATGGCTGTTACTGGAATGATTGGGAAATATGAAAATAAAACTATGTTAGTGTAGTGTTACTGTTATACCCGAAAGATAAAGGAGTTTAGAAAAGGGGTAGTGCTGGGGCTTCGAAAATACTGGGTGTTTATTTTGCTGTATGTTGTAGCAGAGGCGGATTTACACTTTTGCCGCCTATGGGCTATGCCAGATTTGCCGCCCTTCCTCCTCCTCCCTCCTGTCTGAATATATCACTAGTAAACTATACTGATGTATATGTTTAGTTTTGAGCTAAGTTACTGATAATGTACAACTCGTCTATTCGTTAGAATTTACATACTCAGAGTTTGAAAAAATATATATATATACATATACAGGCCCATAATGATGCATTCCTTTTCTTTTTTTTTTTTTTTTAATGTTTATCAGTCCCATTAGGTATACTTATACCTGTGGTATGAGGCTGAGAGTTTAATATATTAACTAAAAGTTAATTAAATACTTAATAATAAAAATTAAGTCTATCACTTAGTATTATTTCATTAGTCATTCAATTGTCAATTATCTTAATGTTTAATTAATCCATCCACTACGTCCGAGATCATTCTCTGTTTTATTTGCTTAAATGTCAGAGTATCTTTTTGATTAAAGTTTATTTGACTAAAAATTTTGTATTTGACATAGTTAATTAACCTATATCCATAATTATTTTTGATATTATCAATTTCAAAGATTTTGTACCAATTAAATCTTGTTTTTGATTCCTCCTCTAGTAATTTTTTTTCTCTTTTAACCTCAAAATAATTTTTAATTATTATTTTATATATAAATTTTTCATTTATTTTTAATATTCTGTATTTTTTCTTATCCTTAATTGTTCTTCTTTTGATTTATATTTAAAATTTTTGTAGACATTATTAAATATTTTCATTGTTAATTTGTTAATATTCTCTATTTGTTGTTTATTTGTATTAACCCAACAGTCTAAACCATAATTCAAAATTGAGTCTACTAGGGACTTATAGATTATAAGTTTTTGTTTGAATGGGAAAACGTTTTTAATATGATAAAAAAGATAAGAATATGAAGTCAGTTTCCCCATTACAAACTCGTATTGACTTTTCCAAGATAATGTGTTGTCATATATATACCTAGATATTTATATTCTGAAATTATTTCAACTTTTTTACAATTACATGCGTTCGTTAGAAAATTACTTCTTTGATATATATTTGAACATTCAATATCATGTAGATTTATTATTAAATTATTGTCTAGTCTTTTATTTTTGTTTTTAATTAAGTACACATTCTAAAAATATGTTGTAAAAAGTTGTTTAACAGAAAATTAAACATCAAAGTTGATTTAAATAATTGGAATATATTTCGTACATAACAGTCGCAGAAGATATGTATTAGAAAGTAAAGACAGGTATAACGTCACTCACAGTCCTCCGCCTCCTCCCAAGCCTGAACACTCCAATGCAACATCTACCCCATTCCACTTCAAACCTACGGCCACAGTCATCACTCACCCGATTTCCCGGGATATACACTCAAAGCCAAAAATAGGCTCTGTTCGCATATACTGTACAGACACATCAAAAAGCCAGGAAATGTCTGTTTCTTTTTATGTTTCCCTCATTTTCTGCTTGTAATATGACGCTTAATATTTTTGAATATTGAATAGTATAGGATTTTTGTTTTTTTTTTCCTATATTTTTGCCGCTCCCTGAAATTGCCGCCCTGGGCTGCAGCCCTTTTAGCCCTCGTGTAAATACGCCTCTGCTGTGAGTAACTGGATTCAGGCAAAACTTTCAGTGAATACTTTGACCTTGTATTTTTAATTTTCAGTTAAACTTCAAGTTAAACTGAAACTTACTTTCACTTCTCAAATTTAGAAATAATAATGTAAGAAATAATATAATAAAGAATTCTGAGTACTGTACTCTTTTAATCTGCTCTGAGATTACAATAGAAGATTCTAATAGAAGATTCAGGAAACAGTTACTTTTTCTGAAGTCTGGAAGGATGTATTATCAACATGATGAAAGATGAACCTCCCAGAATGCAAAGCAGATTATAGATTGTTCATTCCTGGCCGTTCGCTAACATTGAAAGAGAAGAGGTCGCTTCTCTTCTATTTCAATGTTAGCGAAAGACCAGGAAAGGACAATCTATAATCTGCTTTGCATTCTGGGAGGTTCATCTTTCACCGTGTTGATAATAGTCCTTCTGCAATTTGAAGAAAGCAGTCGTACGTTTTATCACAGAGGTCCTAAGGGAAAAAAATAGTGTTTGTTTTAGCTTCCTTTGTCGTGAACTGAACAATGGTTTTTAGAATAGCGAAGAAGACTAAGACAAATTGACATTAATGTACAACCTACAAACGTAAAGTACGAATGTAACAGAGAGATGTACTTACAAGAATATAGAAGCATTTATCGTGTATACATAAAAAAAAAAATATTAAGAAATAAACTGATTTAAACTGAGTTATAAATTACAATCCTTTAACGGGTAAAACAATAGATTTAAAATGAATAAAAATAACATATACAATTAATTTACAATACCCATTAAGAAAATAGAAACTAACATTTCAGCATTTTATAACATTCCTTCCTTCCTTTATCGAATTGGGCCAACTAGGGACCACGGAACTAGCTCAACCTGACAACGTCAGGGCGAAGCTAGTGAAAGTCAAGAAGGAGGGACGAGAATCATATCCCGTCCAGAATAACCCTGAGAGAGTAAGCCCCAGGAAGAAACGGACGAAACACAGAAGAAGAAAGAAACAGCCATGCCAACACCGGGATTCGAACCCAGGTTCCGACACAACGGCCACACGGCCGTCTAGACCGCTCGGCCATGCCGGAACGGCCTTTTTAACATTATTAAAAAAAAGATTATATTATTAGTAGAATGGAAAAGGTCTACCCACATAATAACAAAAAAAAAAAAATACAGTAAAAAATGGTTTATAAGGGAAAAATTTTAAATTACGCATAACTGAGAATTACTCACAACTCAGGTTTAACTTTATTTTTAATTAAACTTAAATGAGAACACTCGCAATAAACATTTGTGTATTAGGTATATATTTTCAACATATGATATGCATAACTGTCAATTTCAAAAAAGTGTATTCATTTTCGTAGAGGTTTTCTGATTAAGTGTTTTAAGAAACTTTAAGAGTTTGAATAAAATACTATAGACCTGTTACACAATTACAGTTGTAAGATAAATGAAAAGCATTTCACCAAATTTTCACTAATTTTCCATCACATTGTTACTCATTTTCCATATCTCCAAATTTTCCCTTTTGTTGATGGCTGCGCTTTACAAAGATTTTGAACTAACTTTCAACATTCTTCTAAAATTGACTCCTTCTTACTAATGACTCCACATAATACAGTGTAACTTAGATTTAAGCTATTCGCTATTTCTGCTTTTGATTTTTATGGGTTATCTTTCACTTCCCGAATAAATCTCGCTGTTTCCTCTAAAGAGTAACTTTTATTCGTTCTATTACTCATGGCTGCAAGAGAGAGAGACTGAAATGAATGAAGGGAACACATGTTTCATCAATGCGAAATTCATTCAGTTTTTGTCACTGACCGATCTTTCATTAAAAGCCTCCCAGAAACCTCATGAACGCGGCGATTATATTATATCGATACGGAACGCCGAGTTGTGTATCGTTGCACCTGGAGAATATCTATAGTTGAATTAAATCTCGTTTTCAAAAATATACTACGTATAAAGGCGAATTATGTGTAGCTCAGTTACGTACATCTCAGAAATAATTTATACGTAATTAAATATAATTTTCGCCAGGACCTACAAACAACTACGTACAAACCAGAACTACGTACAACTGGGTTACGTATAAACCAGTTTTTACTGTATATCATTAACACTATCGGTTTCTTACAACACTGACGTACTTCTTCGGGTGATTTCAGAAACCAGTAATGATATAATTTTTTGTTAGTAAGCATCAACATAAGCAACACAAATAAATGTAATAAATACATAATA
>JAFIDM010071870.1:0-21889 GCA_023159025.1 Thereuonema tuberculata
TAATTTTTTTAAACTTGTTTCATTTATTTTTAAGTTTTCTATCAATCTCATGAACAAACTGAGCATTGAAACTCTTGATGATTCTGTTGTTGTTTGTTTTAAGTGTTGTTACTTCATTTTCTAAGTAACAGGAAAACTATCGATAATATGATATTCTCTATTACATTTCAATTATGTTATAACCATTTAAGCCATAACTATCCCCCCAAAACTTGATAATATTGTTAAGTATTTTAATAAAATTGGATTGTAATATTAGAATCATAATAGTTTAAGATCAACAATTGCAATGATCTTTCTTTTCACTATCCTTTCTTCTGTGAGATTTCTTTATGCTTGGGTCATTCCATTCCTAATCAACAAGGGCCTGAAGCTCAAAAAATATATATATATATATATATATATATATATTAGGCCTAAAGAAGAATATTCCGTGGGACGATCACGGGATCATAATAAAAAAATCCTTTGCGACTGCATTAAAATTTCAGATATTGTAGTTCTGGCTATGTATATGAATTTTAAACGACTTACACCCAATTCAATCAGTGTTATTGATATTAGAAAATAAATAATATATTTTTGTTTTAATCATTCTCATCTTATTTGCTTTATTTAAGCCTAATAGAATTTAAAAGATTTAATTGTTGCCTTATTTACAGCTAATTTGATAAAAAAGTGGCTTATAAGGTTAATTACTTTTAATAAATTAAAATAAATTAATAAAAAATCCCTGTGTCTTGTCTGCCGTTATCAACTAAGGCAAATTAAATCTGAACTAAAATTTAAATGTTAACTATTATTAATTTATATTTATTAGTAGCAATTAAATTAATATAAATTAATTAAAAATATCAAATATTTATATTATACATATAATTTATATTTTCAATTTTATGTTTTTATTAATTTAATTTCTTTTTGAAAATTAAAAAAAAAAAAAAATAATAATAATCTAGGCTTAAAAGTAAGTTACTGTTAGTGTGGTTTAAACTAAGAGCCACTTTTTTCCCAAATAACATTTAGCTGTAAATAAGGCAATAATTAAATCTTTTCAATTCTTTTAGGCTTAAATAAAGCAAGTAATATGAGCATTATTAAACAAAAATATACCGTATTGTCCGGCGTATAAGACGACCCCCAATATTTACAATTAAAATATAGTTTGGATATACTCGTCATATAAGACTATCCTCTTCCAATGCACACCAAATAAAAATTTTAAAAAAAATCACATTTGATTTCAATATGGTAATTTTAATTCAAATGCTTACAACATGCAGATACTTAGCAGGAAAACTGTCACTTATATAAACATAACGCTGTTTGTCATCAAACATGTAAACATAAATCAGTGCAAGTGGATTAAACTTTTCCTTTAAAAGCGATGTACCTTACCGGCGATTGGCTGGTTGTTGTATACAACGCCTGCTTGGATTGGTCAGCTCTCCCTGTCTCCAAGTAACTGTAGCTTTGTTTATTCTAGTGCATTATTTTAATGCTACATTTTTTTAGAATTTCACTAAAATCATAGTATTTCTTAACTATTTTATTTATCTTTTTTTTTTATTTTAATTTGATCGTTTTTATTTTTGTTCTCTTTTATGTTTCTGGCAAGTGTGGGTCAATGGGAAGGGTGGGGTCCGAACTGTACCCGGCCCCTTGGATAGGGCCTTTGGCGGTCCCTGGGGCAGTTCGGGGTGGATCCCTTCCGACCGCTTCATACCTTCACAAGTCATTGGTTTAAATTTTTTTTTTTTTTTTTTTTGTTGATGTTTTGTGTTCGTTTATCTTTGTTGTTTTGTTAAGAAATCCTAAAACCTGCATTGTTGATACAGGATTTCTTTGTCTGTTGATTTCTATATTTATATATGTGTGTATTTGACTAAAGTATTTCTTAACTGTAGTCTTGTTTATTCTGTCCCCGCTCTATCTCTTTTTTCCATACCCCGGGCGTCCCGGACGCCTGCAGCTTGCTCCGTCCTTCACTTACACCTTCCCGGTGAGGCGTCCCCCTCACCTCATCATCGGGACCGCGTTAAGTCACTTCTTTCCACGAATTCTGGTGAGTAGAATTTCTTCTACCGTACTTGTACAGCGCCGTCCTTGCTGCTTTCATACGGTTGCCGCATACGGCGGGGATGCGGCCGCGGCCGTTTTTTGAGCTCCCCCACCATATGCGGCGACCGCAGATTCTCCAGTCCGGCTCGGAAGTTTCAGCACCCGGCGTATAAGACGACCCCCGACTTTTGAGAAGATTTTCCTGGTTTAAAAAGTCGTCTTATACGCCGGACAATACGGTATTTTTTATTTTCTAATATCAATAAAACTGATTCAATTGGGTGTAAGCCGTTTTAAAATTCATATACATAGCCAGAACTTCAATACAATATCTGAATTTTAATGCAGTCGCAAAGGAAATTTCTTTTTTTTTATTATGATCCCGATCCTCCTATGGGATATTCTTTTTTAATATAAGTTTTTTTGAAATTAAAGTGGTGTTTTTGAGAATTTCAAAACAAAAAAGTTTGAAGAAAGGATTCAAAAACGGTTGTTTTTTTTTTTCTTAATGTAGTCATGATGAATCATAGGAAAACGTATTTCCAGAGCTTTAAAATAATCCCAAAATAAGCTTTCTATCTCAAATAGGGGCTGATATATTTGCATTAATATGATTCAAGATCGCACAAAAATGAATGTTTTTCCAAGTTTTCAAAAGTCAATTCCAGAAAAACGGCAGGTTCAAAAAATCTAGACTCAATAGTCCTATAATGGTATCCTAAAACTCATTGGAATCCTTGACTAGAAGATTGAGACCCTGTTTGATTTGGCATTGAATGACGTAATGTATCCTTCCGCCTAGCGCAAAACATTCACTTCATTATCCGATTCAAATTAACATAATTCACAATGGAGGCGTCAGGGAAAAAAATAACTTAATAAAAGTAAATAAAAATTTATTTAAAAAAAATAAAGTTAAGAGATTATTTGTCTAACTTGAAATATTGAACGAGAGATTTCATTTATTGTATTATCACAATTTAATTAAATGATTTTGAAGAAAAATTAAAAATCTTCTTGATCGTGATGTGATTCTGTTATTGAATACAGTGAAACCTCTCTGAGCGGCCACCCCACAGTACCGAGAATATTTGGCCGCTCAGAGGGGGTGGCCGCTCTGAAGGGTTTTATTATAATTGCTATAATGCGTATCTTACTATTATAAGATAATTGCTATAATGCGTAATATAAACAAGTCTGACATATATTCCTTATTTAAAATGAAATTTAAAACTTATCTAAAGAGAAAATAGTACAGTATTTTATTTTATGCTTTCTTACATTTTTTTTAAAAAGGCTACAATTTGTGCCTGTTTTAAGTTTTTACTTTTCTCTATAACAGCCATTTTTTCAAGTTCGTTTTCAAGTAGAATTTCCCGAAAAATGAAATGGTGGGAAATCTCTAAATCCCACTCGGTGGCCGTTTAGAGGGGGACGGATGGCCGCTGATACAGGTTATTTTAACATTAGGTCTATGAGTCGAAAAATCCGTGCCATGAAAAATTGGCCGTTTAGAGGGGTGGCCGCTATACAGGGGTGGCCGCTCGGAGAAGTTTCACTGTATATTGAATTTATATTTTATTATTTAATTTTTGATAATTTCGGCATTTAGGAAAATGGTTTCCTTCTATTAACCGCGGGTCGTGAATTCGTTAGGGCTATATTAGGCTTAATTTTGAATCAGCGCTTACAAAAACTCTATGAATTCTTTTTTATCTTGGCAGGTGAAACTATTATATAAATATCCATTGAGATAGTGAAGCAGTTCAATTAGTCTTTCTTTGTGGATTTAATAAATAACTTTTGAAGTCGTAATATGATTGTGTTGGAAGGAATCGTAGTTGTGATTTGTTTGTTATCACTTCATGAAGAATAGGCTATTATTGACTTTTTTTTTTACAGAAATCAAAAGTCATTTCTATAAGCTTTTAATCCGCGCTTAAAATCTCTCATATGCCATGAAATCAATTCTATTTCCTTCGGTGGCAAAATAAAGAGCTGTAATCATCTGCCGATTCAAATCAAAAAGCTCACTGGGCTATTGAATTGTGACATTTCAGAATTGTATATTATCGTAAGGAAATGGCGCGAAATCAAAATATTGTTCGGGAAATTTTAATTGCGAATGGGATATTTGCTTCTTAAAAAAACAAAAGGACTTGTTTCTTTGACTTGTTTCTCAAACTTTCCAAGATATGAAAGTGATCTGATATAAGAGTGGTCAGAGAAGCTAGTAATAGGTTATTTAACTCGACTTTGCTACACTTTTCCTTTTGAACTTTGTCCTAAAGGAAGAAGAAAAACAGAGAATGAGAGATTTTAGAAACGATTGTGTAAATGTATTGGAATAAGGAAATCCTTCTACATCCTGACAAACTAGTCATTTCAACAAACTTGTATTAAGAAAAAAAAACAAACAGAGGAAGTTGTTGATAGTTCATTGAATTTAATGATAACTATAATCGAAATTTACATGAAAATTAACTTATATCAATAAAAGTAATTGTATTATTCAAATGTAAAATTATCAAATTGTTAAAAAAAAAAAACCCTCGTTGCTAATAGTAAATTAATTTAAGAGATTCATAATGTATTTACAAGTGATGTATGTATTACAGTCTATTACTGATCCAAACGGGTTCACTCAGATATCCGTAAAACTCTGAAGAAGCTTTGAATTGGCCATTCCACCTTCATTGTGCTCCGTTTGAGCAAATCCAACCAATTCCTTCACATATTACAACAGTTGGAGTCTATAGCCCTATGTGGACAGAGTTTCAGAATTTTTTTTTTATTTATTTGATATATATAGTTTTCAATATTTGTTTCAGAGAAAAATAAAAATTGAAAAAAAAAAAAAAATCCTACAGATGAACGCTTAGATACTGTCGTTCTAATGTCTTCAAGTGACAGATCCAGTATACAACTGTTAAGGGGCCGTCCATTAATTACGTGAGGTGTTTTTTAAAAAATTTGGTGAGATGTGGTGGGACCCCCCTCCTTACGTGAGATTTCAAAAAGTCAAAAAATTAAAAAAGTTCAAAAAGTCAATATTACAAAATGTTGTAATCTATTATAATACGTATATTCTCTGAATGAAAAAGTTGACTTGAGATTTTCGTTGACCCCCCTCCCCCTTGGTGAGATTTTGCCGGACCCCCCCTCCCGTACCCCTTTTGACCTCACGTAATTCATGGACGACCCCTAAACATCCTGAAATGGACTTTATCATATAATTTCAAAACTATTTCTCTGTGGATCTAAACTTTAGCATCACCTTAGTTTATATTCCAACAAAAGACTTGTTTCAAAGTTATTTTTAATGTTATCCATATTTCTAAATAATAATAAATCTATATAGAGAGATATGATAATAATTTTGAAACAGAAAAAAATAAAACAAACTTTTGAAACAAATAGATGAAAAATAAATAAATAAAAAGTATGATTATTATTATTAAACAGTGTAATTAAAAACAACATAATTTTGGTATATAATTAATTATGAGAGTATTTTATTTATAAATTATATTAAAAATTTTCAATTTGTACCTTAAATAATAAAGGCACAAATAATTAAGAATAAAATTTAAAACTTAAAATAAAAAATAATAATATAATTGCACAGATCTCAGGAATATGTGTTATTAATTTGACATATTTTGGATAAAAATTATTAAAAATAGAGAATTATTTACTATTATGTCGTTTTGTTAAGAATATTACCCATCAAAGACTGAAATTTTAGTTAACTCCTGATAAAAAGGTTTTCACGGAATTATTTGCCAACTTATTTTATGAAAATTAAAACCTACTTTTTCCCCCCCAATAAGTACGAAATTTATTTAACAGCAGATTAAAATTCGTCCAAATATGTTAATATATTATCTGCGATTCTATTTAGAACAAATAATTTCTAAAAATAGACTTTCTATATTTACAAAATAACTTTCCACTTTTCTTCAATATAAAAAAATGCCGGAATTTCTACCTCAACCCCAAATGTGTGTAGTTATCCACTTCTTTAATGACATTGTTGTTTATTTTTAATGTGTGCTTATTACAGTGAGAAGTTTTCATCCATTTTGTTTGATCCGGGTGTATTGGTTTCGACAGTTTTGATTTATTCTAGTTAAAGAGTTTCCAAATCTTGAGGGGAGTGTGCTACAAGGACAATATCATCTACAAAGGCTAATAATTGAAGTTTTCTCAATCTAAATTTATATCACCTTTCAATTTTGTTATTCGTAAAATCTGTTCTCAAGGACACTTGTAAATAGATTGGAGGATATCGCACCCCCTTGTCGGACTCCTCTTTGGAGATCTATGGTTATGGATTTATTAAAAATGATAATTTGGGGTAGTTCCATTTTTATAAATATTTTTGATAAGCTTGATATAACTGTGGTCAATCCCTTGTTCTGCTAGTGCTTGTTAATGCTAATGCTTGCTAATGCTAGTGCTTGCTAATGCTAGTGCATTATGTTCTATTGTATCAAATGCTGTTTTGAAGTCAATGAAGAGAAAACATAAGGGAAGGCGAAATTCTCTACATTTTTCAGTAGAGTTGAGCTATAACATGTACTGTATGTGGTCTATTGTTGAAAAACTACTTCTAAATCCAGCCTGTTCTCTTCTATTATTAACTTCTAAGGTTGTTAAAATTCTATTGAGTATCATCTTAGCCATTAGTTTGTATAGGTGTGATAAGATACTTATTAGTCTATAATTGCTAATATCTTCTTTATTTACTTTCTGGGAATCATTATAGTTACAGGTTTGCAACCTTTCAAGTTTGAAAGGTTGGGCACCTTTCTTTCTTGTAGATACCAAGTAAATCTTTTAGCTAATGCTTTTAGTATTTCGGTACCTCCCATTTCGATATCTTCTATTTTTAAAATGTCCTTTCCTGGGGCTCGGCCATTTTTCATATTTTGAATGCATATTCTATTTCTTCAGGTAGTATCATCTGCATATTATTTACAATGGGTTCATCTATTCGTAATTTGTTTCATAAAGGTCGTTGTAGAAACTCCGACTATTTCTTCCATTTCTTTTCTATTTGTTTCCATTTATGTTTATTAAAACTGAAGGGATGGTTTGTTTAAGACTGATTTCTTCGCTTATTTTTTTGAGGCTAGTTTTAATTTTTGCAGCCTCTCGTAGTCTTTGTTTTTGGTCATTTTCTTCGTCTCCTTCTTGAATCTTTTTTTTCTAAGGTGTTTGCAAATACATCTGTTGTTTGGATCATTTGTTCTCATTTCTTTTAAATCTTTTCTTGTTTTTAAGATTTCCTGAGTTTCAGGCGAAAGCCTTTCTCTTATTCTTTGATCAGGTATTGACTCTGCTCTTGCTTTACAGTTATTAATCTTATCTACTAAGATCCGAATAGTCTTCGTCTTTTTCATTATTTTTTATTCTCTAATTCGTTCTAGTTACTTCTTCTTTAAAAATAGATGAATTCAAAATTTTTGATGTCTTTTTATTATTCGATATATTTCTAAATGTTTCTTCCTGCTTCACATTTATAATAATTGTAGCTCTAAGGGGAACATGGTCTGTGTATATATTTATTTATTTATTTATTTACTTATTAAAAATACAAAAGTTTTTTCCGAAACATCTCTCCTTTGTCATCACCAACAATTGAAATGAATTTTGCAATAGGACAAATGCTCACAGTTCATGACAATTTTACTGTTTGCAAAATGTAACCTTTTCCAAAGTGCTTTTTGTGAATGTGTTACTGGAGATCAGGAAACAGTAGAGCATCTTTCAAATACTCCTGTATCATAACTTCAAATTACACAAGAAATAAAGTATTTTGAAGTAAAGTATTATTTCTTGTGTAATTTGAAGTAGAGCATCTTATGTATTTGAATAGGAAAGGCTGAAATTACTCTTGAATTTATAGAAACATGATATTGTATGGCTATGCTCAGAATTCTGTTTATAATATTTTTTTTGGATTAAGCAAGTTTTGTAATGCAAAAGAAGCAGAAATTAAGGCTCTAATTAATTTAGGAAATAGATTATTTATGTATAAAATCTGCAGACTTATGATTCCATTGTTACAGATTTATAAAATTCTTAAGGAATCTGTATGTATTTAAACTAATTCCCTTAATAATTAAATGTGTGTTATGTATGTTAATTAATACTCCATAATTCCAATGTAACTCCTTAGTGAATGGTAGTACACTTAATAAGCTACTACTACTTTTTCTTCTTCTTACTTATTTAAGCCTTTCCTTCTCTGCCTTAAGCTAATGTGCTTATTATTCCGGGTTAGAGTTACATATTTAAAGTTGAATCCCAGAAAATAAATCCATCAGATATTTAAGATCCTGATTCAAGCAACTGCAGGCGACTGCAAACCTTTTATTTCTTTTATATATTTCTTTTTCCAGCGTACCTAAAATCCTGAAAATTTAAATATGAACTTGTGAAGCAATTGGGATTTATATTTTCTTGTTTTTGATTTTGAAAATATTATATAATTAATTAAATTAAAATTCAAAGCAGTCATTTTTTTTTTTACTTTTTTTCGAGGTATTACTCTGTATTTTCAACTTAAAAAAAAAAAAAACTTAACAAAAACCTGAAATGATAATAAAATTTGTAAAATAAGATTCGTATTTCAAATATGTTTTATTAATGCTATAGTTAATTTAAAAAAAATAAAAATTGGTGTTTTTCAAAGTTGTTTAAGATTATTTTTTTTTCTACGTGCTGTCAAATAATCATATTAAAAAACTTTTTCATTAAAGGGTTTCAAATATCATGCAAATTCCTTTGTTGTTGTTCATTTCCATAAATAAATTTGTTTTAAAGCATTTTTTTTCATAGAAATAACAATTTTTGAATTTTAATTTAATTAATTACAGAATATTTTGAAAATTAAAAACAAGAAAATAGAAATCCCAGATGTTTCACAAGATCATATTTAAATTTTCAGAATTTTCAGAATTTTAGGTGCATTGGTAAAAGAAATATATAAAAGGTTTGCAGTCGCCTGAATTTTTGACCTTAATAAAAATTATTGCTTGTAATACGGTATAAGAAAATAATATTTTTTTTAAAAATCACATTCGTAATATAGATACATACATGCATACATACATAAATTTCTGTATTTTCAAAAGAAGATATTTATTTTATAAGATTTAATTTTTAAATTTTTTAAGTTAAAAAGGATAGTTATCTAATTGTGTTGTATTTTCTGATTTAACTTAAAGAGAAATAATTAAAACAAAAAGAGAATATTAGTATTCCACATAATAATTAGTGAATTTTTGTTTGCATTTACTTTTTTGGTTAAGTGGTTGCTTAATGAAAGTATAAAAAAGAATGAAAAGTAATCTTCTTCATTCTGTTCAGCCCATTAAATCAAGCGAATCCGACTTGTGCTGGAGGCTATAAATTTCTTTAAAAAATGGTAAAATAAATAAATTTTAGTATTTAGTGTCATGGTTGATGGAGTTCATAACATTTGTTAGGCGTGTGTGTGTTGGTAGGGGGGGGGGAGGTTTCAGGGTTAATTGATGTTGATATTTGGGGAGGGATAGGTTGTAACTTCCTCCCTACAACTTAAAGACGTTATCATTTTCATTTAGTTTTATTTACGACTCTACATTGAATTGCAGTTAGCTTCGTACGACATTGAATGGTTCCAAAATAATAATTAAAATATAATGAACTGATGAGAAAATTAAGAAAATTCCTGATTATGAGATTGATTTCCTTAAGAACATTTCTTTTCCTTTGTTTCTGTCCAACATTTACTTTTATTTAAGATTTTAATCGCTTCTAAGATTTGGAATCTTGAATTTTAATTTTTGGTTATTATTTCTAAGAAATGCAGATTAAGGTTTAATACTAATAACTGAAAGATGTTTCTTTTTAATTTTAATATCCATTTTAACCTAACTTTTATTTAACATTTATATTTTTTTAATTATTTATTGTAATATTGCTTTGAATCGATTTCTAGTTGTGGACAGTGATTTCTCTTCTGGCCTGTAGGAATCACTGGGAGCGGAGGTGATGGGAATGGAGGTTTCCCTGACCGCCCCCGTGCACGCGCTGCTACAACCTGTAGAGGCCAATGGCTTCACTCAATTAGCTGCAGAATAAAGGAAGGAAAGAGCACATGAGGCATCCTTTCAGGAATATAGGTTAAATATTTCCTCGGGGATCAATTGCGCTCTGATCATCCACCGAACCCTTCAATTTCAATTGCCAAAATTTCCTCCAATTTTTAGTTTTGGTTGAATTATTTTTTATGAGAGAGAAATCCCGTGGGTTTCTGGTTTTCTTTTCTTTTCTTCCACTTGAATGAATTCACTTTTCTTAATCTCGTTTGATAAGATTATAATGAAAAAAAATGAAAAGATTTAACAACAGAAAAGAGAGGAACGAAATCACTGGAAATTTATGTTCAGAAAATAAGTATTTTTGTACCGTAGGGTAACACGGCGTTATAGATTTACTCTGGTTTTTAATAACGCCCTTTCATATACGCATAACAGAGAAGATTGAAATAAAACAAAAAAGTTTTTAAGGACTTTTTTTTTTAAATAGGAATAACAATTTCGGTATTTGATTAAGATAATTCAAAACCCCATATGTTCTAAAAAAAAGAAACTATTTGTAGAAGTTTGGGTTCTTAAAAAAAGAAGATTCCTATCCATTTGGTATAATTTATTTTTTCTCTATTTACAAACTAGTTGACTGCCCTAATTAGGATTTTTTTAACATATTATCCAAATGTAATAGATATAAAATTGACTTTGTGGTTCAGACGATGGCTACAAATTATAATATTTGTAATGGAATGTAGTTCAACTCTTATTTTTTTTTTTATTTCATTGAGATGGAATTTTCTTTTATCTGTAGATCAATTATTACTGGAATAAGATCAATGTAAATTTAGATTTCTTTATATTCTTTGCACAGAGTATTTTTTTCCTCCGAGTCTTTTTTGTTTATATTGAAATTATGGTTCACTGGATAAGTTATGTAATAAAGAACGCGTTGTTTTAAGTCTTTGGCGGTGATCATTTGAACGCTTCACGGGGTCTAATTTCCTGAGGAATTATGGGTAATAATAGAAGCTGAAAGATGAACCACAAATAGAAGTTATTTGGAAATTGTCAGATCATGAAAACAAGAGGATAAGAAAATAAAATAATGATGGCAATACTTGTTAGAATATTGTTAACCAACTCCTTAGATAAATAAATAAATAAATAAAGAAATAAAGAAATACAGTATTTGCTGAGATAAAATTTGATATTTGTAATTATGATAACAGATAAATTACATAAAATAAAGAAATGGATGTTTCTCTTCCTTTCAAAACTTGCTCTCGATTGAATACTTTATTCCTGGCGCAGCGCAGCCTCTGACATTCATGTACCATTAAAAATCGGACACTGAAATATGTGCACGATCAAAGAAGAAGATGAAAAATCTTCAGAATCTGGATTTTACGAGATCTGTTCACAGACCTTCTGTTCTTCAACATAAAATACGAGAATAGTGTCCGATATTTAAATTGTTCATTAAAGGAAGCTATTAATAATATGTGTCAGTTTTTCTCATTTGCTTTACAATGTTTATAACAGTTCTCATTCCCTTCCTTGAGGCGTTGTTTTATTACTGTTCTGAGGCACTCTGATGATGCAACTGGGGCTAATGATATTAAAAGTAACAAAAAAGTGTAATGTTTTTATGCTTACAAAGTTAGGATTTCATCGCTGGAACATGGATTGGCAGGGATGTAGTTATCGGCTTGGACAGCACGAGAAGTGGACACAGGTCAAGGGCCATTGAATTCAAATATAAAAATAGTCAAAATATTTAGAACCCAACGTAAATGGTCAAGTGGTGTAAGACATGAGAAGTGGCTAAGGTTCGATTCCCGACACACGCAGTTTTTGTTTTACTTCTAAGTAGCTTTAATTAATTTTTAAGTGCTTTTAATGCATTTTAACCATTGCTAATTATTACAATTTATTTATAATAATTTTTGGACAATTATTGGGCAATTTTACAGAAGAAACGGTGCGAGGTAATATAATTTTTTAAAATCCATAATTGAAATGTAATGATCCACTACAGCGAGTGTTACATTTGAATTATAGATATTTTAAAGACGTGAACTAGTCCATTTGAACAACAATCCTTCCCTTGTTAAGTTCAATAAGATTAACTCAAAAACTTTAAACAGAAACTCGCTCTTAATAGCTACAGAAAATTAATTATGAATTTTTGAAAGATGTGAAGAGATGTAAACGAGAGTTTTACAGAAAGTTAGATAGACAGACATTGTTATTTAAAACAGAAAAAAAGTTCACTAACTATACAATTAAATAAAATAATTACAAAAAAAAAATGTGCTTCTATTTTGATGAGCATTAATAATTTAAGCTACTTAACAAGAATCGTAGACATTCATGATATAGTCAGTAATTTCAAGAAAAATAAGACTGTCAGTAGTTAAATCGAAGAAGCCAAACCCACACCCTCACCCCAAATTATCCAAATAAATATTTGGTTGTTATACAGATAAGGCTCCGTTAGAAAAAGTATATACCTTTGAAAAACCGTTGTTACACAATATGACGTAATGTTATAAAATAAGAAACATAAGTGGAGGAAGTGTTTTATTATTAAAATGAGACCATTTAAAACAGAGGAAAAAGCACAAGTTCATTGGTACCAAATTTAAAAGTTTAATGAAATAAAACCAGTTAGGAATTAATAAAATGATGGCTTTTAATTTATATTCACTTGAGATGAAATTGGGACATTAATGCAATTAAAACAATATTTCAAAAGACGTATATCAAAAACCGTTATCTTCTTTAATCCAACAAGACATATAAATAAGCTCAAACATCTTCACTGTAGATACCAATATTTCGTTTTAATTTCTAAAACTTTTTCAAGGTTTAGCTTGTATAGCAAAACAAATTAAAAATAAAATAACATATCTATAAAAAATGGAAAGAGAAATCTTCCTTTCACCAAAACAATATAATATACAACAAAACCATAAAATACTTAAAAACATGTATAAACAAAGCAGTCATAAAATCGGACAATAAGTTTTTAAGTATTATATGGTTTATTTGTTGTATATTATATTGTTTTGGATGAGAGGAAGATTTCTCTTTCCATTTTTTATAGTTATGTTATTTTATTTTTAATTTGTTTTGCTATACAAGCATAACCTTGAAAAAGTTTTAGAAATTAAAACGAAATATTGGTATCTACATTGAAGATGTTTGAGTTTATTTATGTCTTGTTGGATTAAAACAATATTTCTTTTGATTCTTTCAATGCAATCGAATGATGCAATCTAAATAATGGTATCCCAAGGTATATCATATTTTTTTGAAATGTTCCAAATTTTTTAATTAGAAGTTCCAACTAAACTTAGATTATTTTAATGATTTATGTTAAACTTCTTTTTATCAAACTAAGATTTCTATTTTAAAATTTGAAAATATGGTTCGATTTTTTTTTTTATATAAAAAACATCAAAGATAAAGATGATTCAAGGAAATTATGTAGAAATGGATTCGTCTAGAAGGTAAAATGGGGGCATCGGGAAAGTTTCCTTGATTTAAAACGGTAATCTTGATCAAGTTCAGTATTTTCTAAAATTATTATTCAGGAAAACCAGTTCTACTGGAAAGGTCTGATTCAATAGCGTCTGATGTGACTAGAAATCCTGAGTATTTCAACCAAGCCAGAAAGAAAGAATTCCGGTCAAATGACCTCAACACTGACCCCAGTGTAATTTAAATTTTTCTGTGGGCTACTGCCTAAAATGCTAATGATTGAATGCTTTCTTTCTGGTAGGTTTCTGTTATAAGAAACCGAACAATTTGTTATATAGATGAACTTATACAAACACTTGCTAGATATCAATTTGCAGAAATAGGCTTTGGATGAAAGGAGAACCATGACTTAATACATTTAATACATTTTGTATTATGGAGGAACTTGGCTTCAGGAACCCAATTGAAAAATAGATATTAACATTTTCACTGCAATTGTTTCTGTTGTTGTTTTCTTGTCTTATTATTTTTTTTAAAGTTTTATTTTATTCATGTTGATAGGACGGGGAGAAGCAAAAGTGGGCACCAACAAATAGCGGTAAGAAAAACTGTCATTTTCCAGAAGGGAAGAGCGAAATAGAAGGGAAGAGTGTTTTCATTAAAAACAAGTATTGTTAGATTACAATGTATTCTTTCGTTAAGATGGAAATGTAAAAAGGACTAAATGTAAAAGTAGCTATATATGAGGGCGTTTATATTTTATTCTTTATAAACTATCCGCAGTAACAGTCACTGGAATTGTCAGATATATCTGAAGACCAATAAAAAGACCAATAAAATGTAGAAATGTTAAAGGCTTTCCACAGTTCAAAGCAGAAAGAATTGGCTTCAGTGCTACCATTTCTGCCAGAGGGTGGAATTAAAAGGTTGATGTTTCTGGCAGGGCCGTATTATTCTTAAGGCAGACAAGGTGGAAGCCTAGGGGCGCAGCATAAAAATTGTGAATAGAATTTTTCAGGAGACCTATGTGGGCGATCTAGTACCTACCGTATCAGGATCAGACTTTTCAACTGTAGTTGGGTGAAAGATTTGAAAGTTCCGGAGGGGACCCGAAATTTCAAAATACCCAGGCCTTTAACCCTCAGGTCAGATTTCTTATTATTTGCAAGAAATATGTTTTTGATAAACAGGCAAATAATTGTTTGCCGAATTCTTAAATTTCATCTTTACCTTTCTAATTAAATTCCTAAAAGCCTGACCATGAGTTAATACGACCCTGCTTTCTAGAGAAGGTTGCCCAATCGACCTAAGACTGGCCCTAATTAATAGTAATATTTTAGCTTTACTTTTTCCTCTTACTACATGAAAGCACAGGATTGGAATGATACTACGAATCATTGAAATCTGATAACTTTAACTAAATAACGAAATTGAAACGAAGGCATTGGTGGAATATAAAAAGCATCTTTAAAATGACGGAATAATTATTGAAATCAAATGAATAAGTTATAAACTGAAAATGTTCCTGAAAAAATTGGAGGCTGCTATAGAATGTTGAGATTTGGATCTTTTTTTTTGTACTTTATTAAGTGCATTTAAAATTTGTGGACTTTTTTTTATGTTCGATTTTGTGAAAATAGTAAAAAGGAAAAGGACATCTCCGTATGCTTAACATATCGAATCATCGATAACAAATAATTTGCCTTTAAATTTCTCATTGGTAAAACTGATTTCATTTGCAAATTTTTCCACAAGATCGATAGAAATACATTTTTAATTATGACGGGGAGATCAATTCTTAGGAGGTTCAAAAATATGCAATGCAAGTTTGAGTAAACTTCACTGGTTCAAACGTAATAGGAGGGAGACTAAAAACACTATTTACCGAATGGAGACACTGAAGATCATAAGTCACCATTCGGTAAATTGCTTAATAATGTTAAAGTCACAATAAATAAAAAGAAATATTGAATTCATGAATTTAGATGAAATATTGACACATTGGAAAATAGAACTTTAGTAAAAGGGTTTGAGGAAAAATAGGATCGGATCATTTGATAGTTAAACTAAAGTGATTCAGTGTAAGAGTTAAAATAATGCTCGTGAACAATTTCTAGAGTGGAGGAAACTGATTTTGGACAAGTAAATCTATGTAGTTTTGCAAATTGAATGATTACAAAAGAATGCCGAGAAAATGTCAAATGGTTCTTATGTTTAATTTAAGGACGGATAGATTGTCGGCCTTCGAGATATCAGAATATTGTTCTATGCGATTGCTGAATATGATGAATATGATTGAACATATTGGGAAAAGGTATGTATTCATCAGATACAGGACTTGCAGGAAGCATAGACGACAGAGAAGAAGAATGGCAGAGGAGGAGGCTTTTTTTGACAAACTGAGCCATTTATGTCTAGATTAGATTTAAGAGAGTATAAATTCGAAGACGATAACTGGGAGGAAACAGTTTTTTTTTTTTTTTTTAAACTGGAACGTTTAACTAATGAAGTCTAATTCACAGGAACTCTTCATTTATATCCTTCCCAAAATAAAATCCTGTTCTTCACTTGAGAACACGGTCAGTGATTATGCCTCTTTTGGTACAATATGTAATCGTTTACTGGAAGCGATGTGTTGATATCAAATTCTACAGAACTATTTGCTTCCCTCCAATTCACTCATCATCCGTAAACATCTTCAGTCGTAAAGCATTGGCATCATTGTGGCAATCATGGAGATGAATTCTGAGAACCAATCTACCTCGATGTGAATGATGGACAAATTAGTCTAAAAAGACGTCTGAGAGAAAGAGAAAAAGAGCAGACTTAATAAGCGTATCAGAGTCTAATCTACATCATGTTTGACTTAAAAGGTCTGTTTGGGAGAAATATTCAGCAACCAGTTATTAACTGAAACTGGCCAAAAAAAAGAGCAACCCAACCCAATTTTTGGCGAATATTGGATAATATTTAGATAACTGACTGACTTTTGAAAGATATGAATTTCCTGCCATAGAAAACTTCTACAAATATTTTCTTAATTGTGGTTGGAATTCCGCGATGTTGTTGAGACTCACTTAATCTTCAATTTGACCCTTGAACTGAAAATACAAATGGAATAAACAAAAAAAGGACATTATATTAACATTCAATCCGAAGCCTACCGAATTAGGTATTGGAATATGTAGGCTATTAATTTCTAATACTTTAGACGTGCTTTACTAGTATTTTAAAGTAGGACAGTGTACACAGATTATTTAACCACTTTCACTGTAATCTCTTGCATTACAAACGTAAGTCAATTATTTTTTAGTTCTTTTAATTCCTATTTGGTTATCATTATCAGGTTCAATGACCTGTAATGAAGCTTAAACATATCCTGTAAATACATTTAACTATTAAAGGTTGTAACCATATTCCCCCAGCCTAGTATTTTGATGTAGTGGGAGAAGAAAAGAAGAAGAAAGAGGAAGCAGAAAAATAAATAAAGAAAAGAAACGAAGAAGGAAAAAATGTATTCATTTCATTGAATACTGGTCTGCGTTATCCTTAGCAACAATATTCAGACAGTTCGTTTGCTGTCACTAAGTATTTTAAAATTCCACAGACTTAAGTGGAAATCTCTTTTTCTTCCTTGAATTTGCGTTATTTCGTCTGCTTTTTTTTTTTCTTCTTTCATTTGTACTTTGATGTTTTCATGTAAAATGAATTATTTATCATGTAAGACATTGTATTCACTAGAACCACGTTTCCACCAGAGGCTAAACTACCCAAGGTCATTGTCAGATGATTAAAAAAAAAAAAAACTCTTTTCCAAACAAGAGTTTATGGATTCCGTACGTGTCGGTAGATATTTTTCAAAATGGATTTAAGTCAACGCCCAATACCATTAGGGTTTTCCTTGTAAAATATCGCCTAGAAACATTCACCTTCAGTAGTTTCACCTATTTTTTCTATACTTGGGTGGTTATCGTTCCGATATTTGATTATGATTAATTATTTACCTGTTTTCATTTTCATAGTTTCATATTTATCTATCCATCATATTTATCATAATATTTATCATAATATCATAATCATATTTCATAATAACGAAATTTAAAGTTATGGGAACTACAAGCATTACCTTTCAATTTTTGCAACAAAAAAAAAATATGCAAATGATGTTTGTCGTTCATTTTGTATCCAATCATTTGCTTATCTAAACTTTTCTTTTACTAAAACAATCCCATAACATAACTTTTTAAGCTTTAGGAAAACACAAATATAAATTTCTCATTATTTTCTGTAAATTCTTAATTTGGTTAAAAATTTAGAAAATTATTATTTAATTTTGTTTGATTATAATTTGAATGAAAACGCTTTTATTGTCAACTTTCCTTCAAGTTTTTATCGTTTTTTTAGTTTTTATTTCGTAACATTCATTATTTATAAATACGTGAAAGTAAGTGGAAAAAATTATTTCTGATATATAAAAAAAATGAGTTTTTTCCATTATCAACCATTTATTTAAGAGATGATTGTATTTGATTTGTAACTACAGTAAAAACTGGTTCATACGTAACCCAGTTGTACGTAGTTCTGCTTTGTGCATAATTGTTTATAGGTCTTGGCGAAAATTAAAATTATTTAATTACATGTAAATTAGTTCTGAGATATATATGACTGAGCTACACTTAATTCGCCTTTGTACATAGTATTCGCCTTTGAAAACGAGATTGAATTGTACGTATTTTCAACTACAGATATTATCCAAGTGCACCAATATACAGCTCGGCTTTACATATCGATGTATAATCGTCGCATTCATGAGGTTTCTGGGCGGCTTTTAATGAAAGATCGGTCAGAGATAAAACCTGAATGAATTTTCGCGTTGATGAAACATGTATTCCCTTCATTTACTTCAGTCTCTCTCTTGCAGCCATGGGTAATAGAAGGAATAAAAGTTACTCTTTAGAGGAAAAAGTGAGATTTATTCGGGAAGTGAAAGACAACCCGCAAAAATCAAAAGCAGAAATAGCGAATAGCTTAAATATAAGTTACACTACATTACATGCAGTCATTAGTAAGGAGTCAATTTTAGAAAAAAGTTGAAAGTTAGGTTCAAATTTTGTAGAGCGCAGCCGTCAACAAAAGGGAAAATTTGCAGATATGGAAAAGTGAGTAACAATATGATGCAAAATTAGTGAAAATTTCGCGAGTCTTTGCTTTTCATTTATCTTAGAACTGTAATTGTATAGTTGGTATAAAGTATTTTATTCAATCCCTTAAAGTTTCTTAAAACATTAAATCAAAAAATGAAAATGAATACACTATTTTGAAATTGACAGTTTTACTGTTATGCATATCATATGTTGAAAAATATGTATCTAATACACAAATGTTTATTACGAGTATTTTTATTTAAGTTTAATTAGATATAAACTAAAATAAATTTATAAAGTTAAATTAAAAATAAAGTTATAAAGTTAAATATAAAGTTGTAAGTAATTCTCAGTTATGCGTAATTCAATATTTGTCCCGTGAAATACGTTTAAACCAGTTTTGACTGAATTTACAAAGTTAATTAGATTCAAGAATGAGGTTTTCAGATGAAGGTGTTTGAAGAGATGCTCGATCTTTTCTGTATTTAGTTTGAAATATTGGAAACAAAATCATCCGAATATACTCAAAAATTTGTAATTAAAGCAGTTTAGTAAATTATAAGAAAAAAAATCATTTGGATATCAACTGATTTCAATTGTGAATCTTAATATTCTGTTTAAATGACAGAAAGGACCCATTGTTTATAAGTTATAAATAAAAAGACATCTCATGGAATAGCAATAAATGTAAATTTTATAAAACATTTTACATGCTTCATTTTACAGGGCGATGGTAGAACATCCCCTCACAGGTATGTAATTGGAATGACGTAAAAGTTCTATGCTCTGATAATAATCGCAATAAATTGGCTATCAAAGATGTGTCATTTATTGATAAATATATACAATGAAACAATTAATCGTAAACAATAGATTCCTAGTATTAATGGCACCATTGGTTTTATAATTACAAAACATTTCTATATTTGTTTGTAAATTATAAAGTTATAATGTTAATTTGGTGACAATGTTTGTAAATATATACTATTACGTTTATTGTTGCGGTCTTTGTATTTTTTTATTATGTTGTTATATTCTATTTGTATGCATTTTTGATAATACTCCATAAAAAGGAAGGAAGCCTGTAAAATACGTTTGAAAATTATATTTATTCCATCAGTTAATCAATATATGGATGAGTTGATACAAAATAAGTAACGGATGCTAGAAATGACACTCAGTATCTACTATATTTAAATGAAGTAGAGAGAAAAACAAAGTCGAAAATAAAAAATAAGAAAATCTTTAATTAAAAAAAAAGTCGGTAACTAGTCATTTTTTTATCAATTTTTGTCGTAATTTTTCCCTTTTTATTACAGACAACGATACCTGTTTAAGTCAATCTCGAATTAACGAAACTTAACTATTACTAATCTCAAGTGATTACTTAAGTGATGTGAAGTAATAGGGAAAACATGAAGTCTTTCAATTCTCTCTCTTTAATAATTAGGAAACTCCATTTATAAAATTCAGCAAAAATTACCTTAAAATCCTAAACCTCTTTTTCTTTGATTCCAATCGAGTCAAGTGAAGGTGGCTCGTTTCATTTTAACTACGGCTCAAGTTCTGTCCTTGGCTTGAGATTTTATTGAAGCTAATTGAAATGGAATTATTATTTTACTGAGTGTTGATGAATATTTCTGTTAAATTTTTAAGGTCAAGAATTTAAGACTTTTTTAAACATTTTATTGGTAATGTGTTTCGTGGTTTTTTTTTTTTTCTAATTTTATTTGAAATTGAACTTAAGGTGAAGGATCTGAAGGTAATTCTTCACAGAAATGTGACATAAATGAGTAGTTAAGGTGTCATGAACACGTTTTACTTTACATATGTTCAATACTACAACACTGCAAGGAAATATAAAGATTCGCAAGTAAAATTTCAAGAAAATGTTTTTGTTTTCTCTCTAGCTCTATACTTATTTCTCGAATATGTATAAAAATCAAATGGGATCTTCATTGATGCAATCTAAATCTATCTTTCAAATTTCAGCTTCCAAGGTTGTTTACCTTTTTACGGTATCTTGATCACCGATGGTCAAATTTGCAAATTTCGAGTTAAAATTGCATTAGAAAGTGTTTTTAATTTAACCCCTTGTTTTTTTCTCTGTTTCATATTAAGAGGGTTATAATATCTTAGGCCTAATTCTAATACCCTGTATAATTGATTATTCACTTGATAACGAAGAAATACTAACCAAGAGACAAGAGTTCATTTCTTTACTTGGCTCATGTAATAACCCTTGGGAGAATCCCTGTGCACTGATATCATCAAATAGAAAAGAACTCACGGAAGACGCAATCTTCCAATACAACCATGACCTTGGCAATGAAGAGACCGGTTGTTTTTCTTTGCAAGTAATTATTATCTGCAGTCAAAACAAGACTCGTCAAACAATTTCCTTAAGTTGGAACCGTGAATATTTTGTTTTCTCGGATATTTCTTGGTTCCTTATTGTTTACTAACCCTATTACTCTGAACTGCTATTGGCCAGAGGTTAAAAATCTTTTGATTTCTTTCTAACAAAAGTCTTACGTCAGAATGAGTTCATAGACACAAAGAATAGACTATGAAAAAAATAGAAATAGCTGTGGAATGCAGTTGTGAATTTAAAAAAAAAAACACTTATACTCAGCTTTGTAACGTCGTCTGTTGCTTATTAAAATAAAACAGGGCCACATGGTAAATATTCATAGCCCATGATGATCTTTGACCTCATCTCTTGTGCTATGGTCCCAATTTGTACAAAAATCAACAGAAGCTAATGATGGATGATTCACTATTAAAATTTTAACTCTAAATTATTTTGATCACAAACAGATAAATATAAAAATACAGTTATTTAGGTTTACATTGTAAATACTCTAGTGAAAGAATGTTTTCTCTAGATCAGAGGCTCTTCTACAGACTCTCAGATGATACGTTTTTTGTTTTTTCTTTTTTTCCCTCTCTTTTCTTTTTTTCGTCTTTTCTTCTCTTATCTGTTGATAGAGACAGAGATGGAAAGTCAATTGGCCATGCTCCCGATTCACAGATAGGCTCCAAAATCTTGTTTGTATTTATTTCATTGATTTTATTTTAGTGATAGACTGCGTATCTAATTTTATTTTT